>JAOBYF010187880.1:0-10520 GCA_025403605.1 Parazoanthus darwini | reverse complement strand
AATTTAGCTTTCCGTGAGTGAAATCTGACGAGTTTCTGTTTGACCTCACTCATTTAAGTTAATTAACCTATGTTTTATACGGTAATCTTCATTTTCTATGACTTTTATAGATCCAAATCAAAATAACATAACTTTCCAGGTTTTCCATGACCTGTACGAACCCTGCGCACACTGAAACAACTTACCAACACAATCAGAACAATTTAAGTTAAGATTTCACTGCGCAGAATGCAAGCAGAATTATGAGCACAACAAGAATTACATTCGAACACGGTACAAGTGCTGACAAGGAGAATGAGCAATTTTATGAACAGAATTTACTTATGCCTAACTTTCTTCCAGTGTATGAGTATTTTCCGGACCATAAATGTACAACCACTCTTGAGTTATGATTGGCAATAAAAAAACACTTGCCGGTTCCTTGTCTGTCACTGTTAAAAGGGAACATGAGAAAAGAAACAACGCTGCTTTTCCCTTAACTGCTACAACATGACCACAGTGTCCACTTCAATTTATACCTCTTTAAGCTTTGAATGTAGCATTTCAAAGTCTTTGATTTTCCTTGTCACAACCCAGCCTTCGGAACTTGCTCCCCCTGGCCCACCTACTGACGCAGGTAGCACTTCTCCCCCAGGGGGAAGGGGAGAGGATAAGTCTTCAGGTGAACAGTGAACAACAATCACAAACAATGGTCCTAACTTGTCACTGTCAGGGTCCCACTGGTGATCAAGAGACATCCTACATTATTCAACATCAAGCCTTCAATCTTGAGTATCGGTTTCTGTAACTAACACGTGTGAACAAGGCAGGAAGAGTTTAGTTTCTGTTTATTCAGGTTACAAAGGATGCAATACATCTATCGATTGATGTTAATCCTCGGAGGGGATAAGGGCAAGAACTTTCAATACAATTTACCTTTTCTTATTGGTGGAAAATCCGACAATAATATCAATCTGCTATCAAATAATACTTGTATTTTACACAACAAAAATCCCTGGCCATTTACATACAACACATTTTATTTAAGGATTGATTATCATACCAAACCCTGAAAACCACAAACATACTGTATTTTAAGGTTTGCCATTTATACGTGCCCCCACCCTTTGCCCGGATGCGGGCCAAACCTAAACTAAATAAACTAAAAAATAAGAAAATATACAAAAATAACTTAGCAAATTTCTTTTACCTAGGATGCCATAATTAATACAAACAACATGGTAAAAGTTCCAACCTAAATTAGGAAAAGTGCAAGTTTCAAATCCAATCTACTTCAAAACACCCTGACACAACTTCCCATCACTTGGCCGATCTTTCAAGTATCTAACAGTAGACATAGAGCAATCTGCAATTCAAACTCACACATCCACACGAACCAACCCAGTGTACATTGAAACCAGTACCTGAACACTTTCAATCTGGACCTTCCATTTTCCAAGGTTTTCACACCACTGGTCTGCAATAGAGTCAAGTGAGAAGATAAATTAAAAATATCAAAGCTAAGGTCAACTAGGTGTCCTTTATGCAATAAATTACTCTTAGTTAGCACCATCCGACTGAAGCTGAGGAGAGCAGTGAAACCTTCTCAACGAAAAAGACTAAATCTAGGAAAGTTAAAAGACCGACACGTCAGAGCGGAATTTAGCATCAAGCTACAGAACAGGTTTTAAACCCTCACCGACATGGAAGAGCAATCAGAAGAAACTGGAGTGGATATATTGACGAGCTATGGTTGGGGATCAAGAACACTTATATGGCAACTGGGACAAGCAGTGCATTGAATGGCAATCAACTATCTACCTTAATTTCATCGACTTTCAAAAGGCTTTTGATAGCATACATCGCAAGTCCATGTGGAAAATTCTGACACAGTACGGAATTCCAGAGAAAGCGATTCGAGTAATCTGGGCTCTTTACAACGACTTCACATGCAGTGTCCTTCATAACGGTAATGTCACACCTTGGTTTGCTGTACAACCAGAAGTCAAACAAAGATGCATGCTATCTCCATTACTATCCGTCTATCACCACTACTAGCCGTCGATTGGATCATGAAGGAAACAACAAAGGATAATCGAACTGGAATCAGATGGACGCTGACAACACAGCTAGAAGATCTAGATTTTGCGGAAGACATCTGCCTTACATCAAGCACAAGAACACACCTAAAGAACAAAACTTTAAAACTCAACAGTACCCAACGGAAAGTTGGCATGAAGATCGGAATAAAAAAGTTGATGATAACTGATGAGTCCCCGAACCCAACAATTAAAACCGAAAGGCAGGAAATAGAAACTGTAGACCGGTTTACGTACCTTGGGAGTATAGTTGATGTGAATCGTGGTACCGATGCCGATGTAAAATCACGTGTTAGCAAAGCAAGACAGACGTTTGCCGAACTCAAACCGATTTGGAATCTCGAAAGATAAGTTAAGAACAAAGACAAGACTGTTCAACACCAACGTCAAATCCGTCCTACTATACGGGTCTGAATTCTGGAAGACAACATCAAACTAACAAGAAAGATCCAAGTACTTATTTAAACGTGTCTCCGAATAATTCTACAGATAAAGTGGTCAGACAGAGTTTCAACTGCAGAAATTAGGAAGCGGTGTCTCCAGGAAAACATCGTGGTGGAAATAACGCGCAGAAAGTGGCGATTCATTGGACACATTCTCCGGAAGGACAGTTCATCCATCAGCTGGATAGGGCTCTTTTAGACGCCCGAAGGCAAGCGCAAAAGGGGACGCCCCCGGGCTACATGGCTTAGAACATCAGAGGAGTTGCAAGATCTGGGGTTGTCCTGGACAGTCGTCAGGAAGAAGGCATGGGATCGACGGTGCTGAAGAACAGTTGCAGAAGCCCGATGGCACGACAAGAGCAGATGATGATGATAAAAACATTTTCTCAGCTTTCTCTCGTTCTCATACATTAAATTGTTTATATATATCAAGCGACAACAAATTGTTGTATGTAATCATACTGTACCTGTTCTCTCGATGTGGTACTCCAAGTGTCGTCTTTCCATAATCAGATCCTCAATCTCCTGTGACAGGTTTTCCACCTCCTGTGGGTATTAAGCATTGACACCTTATTGACTGACATGGTGAACTCCGAGGGTTTAAAAATGACTCAAACAATCTGCTGATAGGATTCAACATAGGAAGGTCTTACTCTTTAAAGCTTCCACCACTCCAATGTTTTGAATTACTAAGAACCCGTAAAGGTTAACTTTAGGGCCCAGATTTCAGCGATTCTTCACAATACAGTATTTCTACCCAAATTAAAGGGTATTCTTTTACTATTTGAAAATGAATTAGCCTAGTTGTGAATCAAGATAAACCACTGTTCAGTACATTTATTTGATTGCTAAAGATTTTTGAACCTGCACTTAGGCGTTAACAACGTAGCTCTATTGTCTCTTGTTGTGTTCGTTCAGCAAAGCAGCTCTTTTGTGTTTGCTTGGTTGTGAATTGTTTTAAGGTGTTGGTTGTTATTATCGTTGTTGTTCGATTAACCAATCAGAGAGCCTGTACTTAGGGGCCAGAGTATTTTTTACTAATCAAGTAACAATTAACGGATTGGGGTGATATATATATACCTCTTCTTCAGTTCCATAACTCCTCCTGATCAATTCCAGCTGTTGGGTCTGCAAACACAATGTGGTAGGATGGGGCAAACTCATTAAATTATAATAAAGAACACAAATTATACAAGTAATTTTAAATGATTGATTGATTTGCCAAGCAAAATATTGCAACTTCTTTACTTTTGAAGCTAAACACGAGATATGGAACGTCTGGTGACGGATTTATATTGAGGCATAAATGACAATCAATTTGTTCAGTGCTGATAAGACAGAAATACTGGAGTTCTTACTGGCCCTCCGTCAAGAGCTTTGAATTCCACCTAAAGACTGGACAGAGGAAATTGACAGTTCAGAATCAGTGTCTCTCCTTGGATTTGGAAATGGAGTTAAACTTTTAAAACAACAAATTTTACTTAAAGAAAAGCGTCTGACGCATCACTAAAGGATCTTTTTTAAGCTTTAGAACAGGTTTAAATTCAGAAAGTGCATCACCAAAGAAGCAGCCAAAGTTACGGAGTATACATGTAGTACGATTACATCTAAGACTGACTACTGTAATGCAATCCTCTGTGGTATTCCTGACAACCTTTTGAAAAGCTCGAACAGAGTTCAAAAGAAGATTGCCAGGCTAATAAGGTAAAGATAAAGCGACCTTATTTAACGAGGGTTACATGTGACACTTTTAAATTAACTGATAAACTTGTGGCCCTCGGTGCGCACTTTACCCCTTCCTTCGTCAGTGATCCGTTTTACGGGTATTTAAAGCTAAAGCTACATGGATCAAAAGAAAGTCGAAACAGACGTTGGAGTCACCGAGGATCGAACCGGAGACCTCCGGCTCCGAAGCCTGCGCACTAACCAACTGAGCTACAGTACACATGTCTACAGTATTGAAAGTCCAATTGCCAAGCCTCGATTTCAGATCAAGAGAAGTAGTGATGGGACAAGATGGAATGGGAGTAAACACCACAATAACATGTCAGAAGTTTAACCCTCTAGCAAAACTCTCTACATCGCTGATATCTGCCCTGCAATGATATCGTGCAAAAGTCTAACCTACATGTATACATACCAACTAACATCTAATAAGTAAGTAATCTTACTATATAAATTGGTACTGCTGTTGAAATCGCATTATAAAAACCTAGTACATACAGTAGTTATATTATGTAAAATAATCATGAAAATAACAATTTTCTACAACATAAAGATTTTCAAACAGAAAGGAATGGATAGCAGAGTATAAAGGGAAGGAAGTCTTATGCCTTGTGAAATCCTGTCCAGTTGGGATTCACATCCGTCAACATTTTTGTTCATGATACACTGGATTCCCCTTTCGTCCATGTTCTACAGCTACACTGTATCGTAAATGTTGACACATTGTTAAATTGTATCCCCCTTTCCTCTTAATTTCCCAACAGGCGTACCTATGGCAGGCTATCTTTGATGCATTGTATTTCTCCCTTTCGTCCATATTCTACAGCCCACAGACACGCCTATCTCAAACCTTGAGACACGGAATGCCCCTTTCGTCTATATTACCCAACAGGCCTTCCTATCTTTGATACATGTATCCCCCTTCCTCCAGATTCTAGATAACTTTGATACATAAAGTATCCCTTTTTCCTTCGTATACCACATAGACATCGTCATGCCTACCTTTAATACACTATATCCCTATTTCTTGCTTATTCCCAATAAACATGCCTACCTTAGATACAATAACCCCCCTTTCCTCTGGCATATTCCCCAGATGCATGTACCTACCTTTGCTGCAAGCCTTTGATCGAGGACTTGAAGTTTCTTTACAATAGAGTCACTTCTTTCTTCTATAGTGCTTGGCTTTCGAACTGCAAAACATAACTACCAAGTTAATAAACAAGGCAAGGCGTTCGACAACTCTTTGACAGCCTTCCAAGTTAAGGACTTCTTGAAGTTCGAGGTATCGGAAGATGGCATCAAATGACACAAAAATCATGTGCTTTGCTTTTATTTAAAATATGACATATTTATAATATTAATCAGATTTCACCACAAAGCCGAGAGAATGAGATGAAGAAAAATGAACGATGATATTAATAACTTTGCAACAAATCAAAACAAAAGCTGAAGCCTGTTCCCCATATAGACGTAAATCGTCGCACACAGTTTGCATAAGGGTGTCTGCGAGCCAATGCAAATCGTTTGTGTTAATGGGAATACATTTTGCCATTCGTTTCAGACATGTCTCGTTTCTGTATCCGACGATCGCAGACAAGCCGTAAAGATAGGTTTTTCCCTATTTTTACAGCAGGTAAAGATAGGTTTTTTCTATCTTTACGGCAGGTCTGCGACTGTTTGGAACGCGACAATGAGAAATAGGTGACATAGGAATGTCATAGCAAAGAGTTTGCAAACAATCGCAAATAATTTGAAGTTTGTCGCAAACAGTTTGTTGATCATAGCAAACATCCCTCCGCAAATCGTTCATGTCTGTTTGTGATGATTTACGTCTGTATCAGAGACAGGCTTAACAGTTCCAAAAGAGAGACATATTAGCCTTTCCCAACACACTGTATGCCTCTTAACTTTATTCAAAATAAATTTGATTTTAAACATGAGTCTGTCTAATTGATAAGATTTAGTTACAAGTTATCGAGGACAAGAAATGACATGCAGGGAAACCAAATTCACTTTGAGGATAAGTTTTAGTTATCATTCTTAAAGAGTAAAATTACAGCAAAATGTTGGAAACGAATCCAGCGGAAATTGATGTTGGTTAAAGTTATTGAGAGTCCGAGTTTTTTGAAGTCAACTACAATTTAAGAGCAACTGTCACTCTGACCAGTGATTGTAGCTGCCCTGCAGGAGCCCTCAAAGATAGTTGGATTGAAAGTTATGTACTTTGTAAATTGCTCGAAAAAAGAAGTTGTAACTAGTTTTTTATAGCAACACATTACTTGCAAGGCCACTCAGAATGACAAGAGTGTTTTTTAATGTTTTTGCAACTTTTTGTTGGCCAGATCATAAAACCACTCTACTGATTTAAAAAAAGATACATACGAGTTCTAAAATTTTGTACTATCTTACCAAATGTAGAATTTTTTGTATATTTGAAATTCTTTTTTTTTCTTGTTTTAGCAAAAAGCAGGGACATGGAATGGTAAACCAAATAACTAAATTGATTAGACTGCTAAACTTCCAAGAATTTACAGACATCTAAATAAAATGTAACTGTATATGAGCCCTTATGAAAAAGAGATACTGCGAGGTTTTGTGAACAAACCTCTCTATAAATGATCTGTTCCTACCTAACTTGGGAGTTCTGTTGGTGTCACCATGGTCCTGTAAATAGAAGATACTAACTGTCAACCATTATTTTTACGAAATTTCTAAGCACTTAATAATTATTAATAGGTTTGTGTTAATATCACATATCATGACTGATTTAAATAAATACACTCTCATGTACTGTAGTCTTCGGGATTGCTGGCAACTTTCCTGCCAAATAGAATTTCTAATGCAAATAAATGTTCCATCTGATTATGATTTGTACATGTATTTTGCTTATGGCATATAAACTGTGTTTTTTCTTTAGCTTAGCCTAAACAAAACCACAACTACACATGTAGAACATTACTAACCAATTCTCGAATCAGCACCACATGACAAATGGAAAAAGTGTTTCAGAGTTTTAGACACAACTTAGAAATTCCAACTCTTCCTCTCCCCTCCCCCCCAGATAACCCATGCATAGGTCCCAAGCTCGGGTTGCCCAATGCTGGTTACTTGTGCTTACCGTAGTATCCATGTTATGTTCAATGCATTTTTTTAAATTTGTAGCTGTGATCTGAGACCTACATATGTACTCAGGGCTAATTGTACAATGTAGCACTCGATTAAAATTTTATAAAATTTATTCAAAAATAAAATTTGGCAACTTAAATTAACACGATTTGGTGGTAAATAAAGAATCTCAATGTAATTGCAGGTTTTTTTACCAGTCTTGCAGGTCAGCAGATTTTGATGTTCAAATGCGGGTCCAATCCACCAGACATGGGTCACTTACAGCACATATGCCCACACCCTATGCAATCATTGCTGCCACTTTACCTTCTTGTTTTTTTAACTTTGTTGTTGTTGTTGTTGTTGTTGTTGTTGTTGTTTTGTCAGCTGTATTTGGAACGTCTTCCAGACTAAAACAACTTACAAGAATAGAAATACACAAAACAAAAAGAATAAAATCCAAAAAGAAAAAAAGAAAAAAGTAAAAAGTCTTATGGTGTAAGCATGATTAGGACTAGTTTCAAATGGCACAGTCACAGTACCTCTTCATCAGTGGTATCTGTTTCATTCCAGTGCAGTTCCAAAATCCCTTCATCTTTCTGCTGTGCCCTCAGATCGTCCATCTCGGCCTCAGACTGACAAACAAACATGGTGTACTGTTCACTTAGAATGAACTTCCGATAGAATTTCGCCTCAAGAATGTGAAACACTTTCTCTTGAGCCTCAAAATAGCTGTAGAGCCCTTTTGCACCATTCAGGAAATCCTCAATGCCTCTTACTAGTGTGGTGTCCAGCATTATTGATTTCTCTGATGACGGGGCAACGTACACTTGATAAATCTCCTGGGCACTTTTATGCAATTCAGCTGATCTCACTAGTTTTAGGTTTTCAATGGCCATCCAGAAACTGCAGAGGAGAATTGACATAAAAATAATAAAAAGACTGAGACTTAAAGTCAAAACAAAAGAATATTAATATTTATTTATTTTTATTATTATTGTTACTGTTATTATAGGTATAATAATTATTATTATTAAACTGGTGCCAACACTGTTGATTTGGTTTAAGCACAACACTTAATAAGACAAAGTGGCTGTTTCATGATAGGTGTATGATATCAATTCGGTGCAATACTGTATAAATTTCCATTGCTGTCTACCGGTATATCACTTTACAGACCTCTTGGACACAGGCTCTGGACTTGTCATGACAACAAACTATCACACCAAATTATAGCCGCTTGGTCATATTAAACTATAACGGTTTGGTCACATCAGGCTATAGCAGTCTGGTTGCCAAACTTATAGCAGTCTAGTAACACAAAGGAAAGCAGCCCGGTCACACCACAGTATATTGCATATATTAAGTTAAAGCTCTTGTTACAGCAAAATACAGCAGTCTGGTCACACCAAAAGTTCTGTATTACAGTCTCATCACACCAAACTATAATTATAAATAATTACAGTCTGGCTACAAATTCAAATCTTGTACTGTAGCTAGTCCTGTCACACCAAACTATAATATTACAGTCTATAACAGGCTTGTCACACTTCTTACCTTAACATGTTCTTGCTACTTGTCTTGTTCTGTAGGTACAACATGAAGAAACTCCTTGCCAAACTATTGTCCATAATCTCAGTGAAAGACAAGACCTTGGAGGGAACCTTCTTGTTTCCAGCCTTGCTGGATTTTTTCTCCTCTGGCATTGATTCATCAGCATGCGATGTATAATCTGGACCACCAAGCAGCTTGATTCGCTTCTCACACTGCACCTTAGCAACAGTGCACTGGTTTATGTATCGCTTTAAGTTCCGAGCTCTCAGCTGTGTGTCCTTGTTTAAGGATTTTTCACTTTGGCTCTGTTTTTCTATTCCTTTCAAGTTGTTTATTGTGGTGGCTTGCATTATTTCAGCTATGATGTGATATCTGGACAAATCACACAAAAAAATGAATCAAATTAAGAAATTTTATTATACTACCATAATTACTTGCAAAAAATTTTTGGACACTAAACTTTGCACAATCACTTTATTTCTGACATTCAATTTTCAGACACTTTTTCTCTCATTTCAAACAAATTTCAGACAAAACTTTTGGACGTTTTGCTGAAACACACCTAACAAACTAACTTTACACCTTCAAAACATAAATTAGACTGAAGCAAAACCTGTGAATGCATTCTCAAGGTTTGACAGATTTATTAACAGGAAAAACACAAATTCAAAAAAATGGGATTGGATCAAAGAGATAACTATGTGATACTGAAAATGGAGTTTATCTATGTTTTGTCTTTCATAAATGTAGGAGAAACAAAAACCTTCCTTTCCAGTGACAAAAAGAACAATAATACATAGTACCTGTGAGCAAAGCCTATTGCAACAAATTATACTTTATTTGCGATGCAAGCAAAGTATAGTATACTGTACTTAAAAAAGTATATTTTGTACTGTGCTTAAAATTTTGGACACTTAAAAATTTCGGACAGTTTTATTGTCAGACACTTTTTTTTGTCCAAAATGAAAATTGCCCAAAATGTTTTGCAAGTATGGTAATATGCAAACTATATACTATATATCATTCTGTTTACCACGTACATGTATATCACGAGGTATTTTTTCCACAGTGACCCACAAGTGTAATACACAAAACTAACACTTGGTACACCAACAACACTCAGTACACAAAATTTACTACACAAACATATGAACACAAACAAAACCTATAGTAGCATCACGCAAAACTTAGAACACAAATGAAACTCAGTAAACAAAACTAAGAACACAATTGAACTCAGTACACAAAACTAAGTTTTGTTTGTGTATTGAGTCTTATTTGTGTTGTAGGTTTTGTGTACTGAGTGTAATGTCGGTGTACCAAGTTTTGGATCTGTTTTCTGTTTTGTATATTACACTTGTGAGCCACCACAGTCTTCACTCTCAGCCAGATTATTTGAGTGTTACAGATCTCTTCACCTGATCAGCTGTAGCAAGCGCCAGTAAATACAAAGACAGTCGAGCCATGGACAGTGAAAGGTCTGGCCAACATGGTGGTCCAACAACAACAACACCAAGCACAGTACACACATAATGTGATATAACCTCACTGTTAGAGCACTCTGTTTTTCTTTCTTCTTCTTTGCTTCTGTCAAGTTTAAGTACCCCTCATG
>JAOBYF010187769.1:0-10521 GCA_025403605.1 Parazoanthus darwini | reverse complement strand
GAATTTCGTCTCCCTTGATTGTTGTTCGATTCCTTCTTTAATATCTTCATTTTAACCACAGCTTCGCTCTAATCCCCTCCCCCCCACACACACACCACCACCACCTCCCCCGCCATCCTCGCTTCGAGGTTAATTATGTGTATTAAGCCAAATTTGCTAAGATTACCTCAAATACCCCGCCTCCTACAGTAGCTTACCTTTGCTGTACACAAATTTAATAGTTTCTTTTGTTCTACACTCTATTTTATAAAAGTCGAGAAAACAAACAAAGCCTGTTTTTTTACTTACCAATTGTATCATGCGTCTTCTTTATTGCCTCAGGACATCGTTGTATATAAACTCGAATATATGCTATTTGTTCTGGTGTTGTTACAGCCATATGCACTTTTGAATGTACAATGCGTTGCTCTGATCCTGTAAATGTCTTCTTTTGTTCTTTGTCATAGATATCCTTCAAGTCTAAGATATGAACCTCTGTATGGATTGGACTGTGCAAGCCTGTTTCAAACTGTTCTCCGTTAGAGTTCAACAGTCTAGCCTGAGATGCCTGTTCAGACTGCACATCACATTGCTCTGTAATTGAAACAAAGTAAATAGAGTGGTTAATACTGAGAAAAGATAGGCATTATAATAGCTACCTACTTCTGGGCAATCAATAAGTATCCAGAAAAAACGGTTTCGTTTTCACATTGTGTTTCTATGCACAACCTTTCGTAATAATTTTTGATTTTGTTGCAACGGTTATAAATTGTCTGAGAGATTAGGAAAGAAGATCAGGAGTTGTAACCAGGGAAGAATCAGAAGAGGAAATTAGGAGATTGTATTAGGGTTGGAGATCAGGTTAGGCGATCAAGAGCGGAGATCAGGTTCGTGAACAGGAATGAAGACTAGGAGTAGAGATCAAGAGATGAGTTCAAGGGGGAAAATTAGGGTCGGAGACCAGGGTTGGAGATCAGGAAAGTAGTTCAGGAGTAAAAACCAAAGGAGGAGGTCAAGACAAAAGATCAGGAATGAAATCGGTGGAAGAAACTAAGATAGGACAGGAAGGGAGATCAGGAGAAGACATCAGAATGAAGATCGGGAGAGGAGATCAGAGGGAAGATCAGGATAGAAGATCAGGAAAGCAGTTCAGGAGAGGAGATCAGAAGAGGAGAGGAGATCAGGAGAGGAGATCAGGAGAAGACATTAGAGGGAAGATCAGGAGAGGAGATCAGGAGAAGACATTAGAGGGAAGATCAGGAGAGGAGATCAGGAGAGGAGATCAGGAGAAGACATTAGAGGGAAGATCAGGAGAGGAGATCAGGAGAGGAGATCAGGAGAGGAAATTAGGAGAGGAGATCAGGAGAAAAGATCGGGAGAGGAGATCAGGAGAAGACATCAGGAGAAGAGATCGGGAGAGGATATCAGGAAAGGAGATCAGGAGAAAACATCAAAATTGAGATCAGGAGAGGAGATCAGAGGGAAGATCAGGATAGAAGATCAGGAAAGCAGTTCAGGAGAGGAGATCAGGAGAGGAGATCAGGAGAGGAGATCAGGAGAGGAGATCAGGAGAGGAGATCAGGAGAGGAGATCAGAAGAGGAGAGGAGATCAGGAGAGGAGATCAGGAGAGGAGATCAGGCGAGATCAGGAGAGGCGATCAGGAAAGGAAATTAGGAGAGGAGATCAGGGGAAAAGATCAGGAGAGGAGATCAAGAGAGGAGATCAGGAGAGAAGATCAGGAGAAAAGATCAGGAGAAGAGATTTGGAGAAAGGATTAGAAATATTAGTTGATGAAAGATTAGCAGTATTAGGAGATGAAACCAGGAAGTGAGATCAAAAGAAGAGATCAGGAAAACTGATCAGGAGAGAAGATCAGAAAAAGAGATCAGGGATGCAGATGTGGAGATAATATTGTCGTCGTCGTTCGTGCAACTTCCCTCAGGATTACACAGGAATGGCTGTATTCAGTAGCCCAGTAGCCAATTTATTGGAGATAATATGAGGAGTTCAAGCCAGAAAATCAAGAGAGGGGATAAGATCAACAAAAGAGAGGAGAACTCAGGAGAAGAAGTCAAATGAAAAGATCATGAATGAAAATTAAAATGGTTTTCCTGCAGTTGTCTCAAAATAATATATGGAGAGCTTTTATTTGTAACACCCTGAAGTTAGGTTTGCATAAACGATTTAGTTAATTTAATAGCAGGCACAAGAATGATTTTGACAAAATTATTACAGCCTTGTCAAAGCTAATTGTGTTTTGAGAGAAATAATGTTATGATGTTATTGTAATTTGCTTAATTTCTGTTTTGTTTGCAGCTAGGTTTTCTTAATTGTCTTATTAAAGAAATTTTTGGTCAAACAAGGCAAACTCTTTACATTTCAAGCTTCAAAAGCTGCTGATAAGCAAGCACATACTTTGTTTCTTAGTTTCGACAGTGGCTTTTTTCAAGTATATTGCACGGTGGCAGCGGATAAAAAAATAAGTGATTTAACACATAAATAGACTGCAATGAACTCAATAAGTTTAGTGAATGGGCTTGGCACAAGAGCGACATTGTTGTTGTAAAATGACACTTGAATTTTCTATTTTAGCAGTCAAAGCCCTTCTATTTATATAAATGTTAAAAATGTCTCTCCTGATGCGTTGTGGTTTTACATATTCTATTTAAGAAAGGACTCTTCAAATCAATTGTTTTACTGTTAACCAGGTAGCGAAGTTCTGCTAAAGGATTTTGTTTTATTTCATTTACAAATGGAATATAAAGTTTGATTTCAAACTAAGAAGAATTCCAAACACATTTTATAATCATGTACGTTGACAATCAGCTGCAGGCAAGCCAAAAAGTTCTACTGTCAGAATAACATACCGGAAAGGTCACAATACTTTGTTTATTTCCTACTTATCAGTTCACGTTCAACTTCCTCTTTGTTCTTTTTTCGTCCATTTGGATCTATCTTTAAGCTTATCTGATCTAGATCTGCATTACATTATTTTGTATGGACTTCAGGAAGGAATGGAGCAAGGGAATGATGATCCTTGAATAAGGGATTGGTTTACGCTATGAACATCTTAATGGAGGGAGTCTTGAAAACCAAAACAAGAAATCACTTTATGACCCGTATGTTGCTTGGAAAATAATCATGGTTTCAAAACATCTGTTCTTTCTACGGGTCGAGATCGTCCACCTCGCACAGCGTTTAAGCTAAGCTTTAACTTAAAAGCATGCAGCTGCAAACCTGGCTATGGGAATGAATTCATAGAAACAGTTTCTAAAATCGAGTCGCGTGTCGTGCTTAATTAAACCAAGATTACCTTTTAATGTTGATTTTGATGCAACTAGATGCCTAGCAAGCTAAGAAACATGCATTTGAGAAAGGGATTTTTCAGTTTTATTAATGGGAATAATTTAAGTCGCATCCTACAAGGGCAAGCATGTATTCTATATAATCACCTTCGGGAGATAGAAAGCCAAATAGTGGGTCAAGTTCATCTCATTGCAGTATATAGCAACATTTACAAACCATTTTTGCCCAAGCTGTTCAAGTTTGTTACTTTCCATACATATTATATTTAGTGTGTTTGCACAGTTGTGGTAAGACCTCGATAAACCCATAATACGAAGGTAGATATTTCATCTCTAAGCACATGCAGGTATGTTTTACTGTTTGACTCTCTGTGGATAGTTTCTAAAGTTCAATAATAGAAGCTGTTTTACCTTAAAATCAGAAGGCGGATATTGCAGGTCTAAGCCCAGGCATGTTTCACTGTTTGACTCTATGTCGATAATTTCTAAAGTTTAATATTAGAAGCTGTTTTACCTTCTGTTTGACAGTGCAAACAAGACCTCTTCCAGATCTTCGATCTGCTCGTTAAGGGCTAGCTTCTGACACCTTGACATCTTGTGAACTTCTGAAGAATGAACGAGATGCTAAGGGGCATTGATTATATAAAGCCACTTAAACAACTAGCCGAAATGATGCGTATCCCACTTGTCTTTCAAACAGTTTCCCCAGTGCAATCATCTATAACAAAAACTAAAGACTTTTGACGACTTGAGATTATTCGGTTGAACTTCACTGAGTAAGTGACTGAAGAAAAGACTTGTGTTTTCCCTAATAAGAGTCTTCTAACGGTAAAACGTTTGGAAACTATGTATCAGAATGCCATGTAACAAAATTGGAAGTGCATGGCTAAACTTTGAACACCATTCTGTGCTGTTTGGCTGTAGTTGTCACTCAGTCATTCTGTATGTGTGGGTTCCACAGATGGTGATATTATTAGAGAAACAGTAATCTACTAATTTAGTCTGCTACTCGCTGAAAGGTTAGAGTAGCTGTTTAGAGCGCTCGAATTTCACTGTGGCTTTCAAATCGTTTCTCTTTTGGTTTGTTCATCAAGCCTTTAGTTGGAGCTCACTATGAGCTGATTTACATAATTAAATCGACTAAACTTAGATACATCTCTAGTTTTGCAAAAACATTACATCACTGCTTTGAATGATCCGTTCTTACTACAGTTAATAATTTGGATGAGGGAGGCGAAACAGTTTCAAATTCTCCTAATTATTCTCATTAAATACCTTTTCGTAATAATCTTTGTAGAGTAAACCTTAGAATAATTTATGAATGACAATCATGGTCAAGGACTACTCCCCTCCTCCACATTAATACTGAATAACTCTAGCAAAATTGTCAAAAAATCGAAATTTACATACATTCAGAGGTTCTAATATTGAACAGGGGAGAGCTAAACTTTAACAATTTTAAAATTTTAAGGTTGTTCTGAGGCCAGAAATGTGCTCTTCAAGTTTTTTCATTGAAATCGTCACAGAGGCTATGGGTCAAGTTGGTAGCACCCAATAGCAAACCGAAGGAAAAACGTTTTCGAAATATGTTATCAGGAAGGACAACAAAAAATCAAAGCGTGGGACGGAAAAAAAGCAATTACACCCTTAAAATGTATCAAAAAGGCACGCGAACAATGTTTTATTTCTGATCACTCAGCTAAAAGATGGCGTGATTTTTCAGTACACTTCTATGTTACAGCTTACAAACACAAAACTTCAGTTTTCTTTCTTGTAAAGGAAGAAATCAAAATTTTGGACTTCAATAACCAAACTTCCTCACCCAAATGATTTGGTTTGTTAATAGGATTTGCGTCTATGTTATAGAGATTATACTATGAAGTGCGTGAAACAGAGTACTGTGACGTAGAATGTTGTTTACATTTCTAGCTAGGTTAAACGAGTATACAATATATATAGTGACCGAAACTGCTGGAATCGAGAAGCGAGCAATGCGAACTCACTAACCCACCCACGTAAAGTTTATTGTTCTTCTATTCCGAATGAAACAATGAAAGTTGAATTGACTCACGTTATTGTTTACGTCAACCGACAACAACAGTAACAACAAAAACAACACAATGAAGAACAGCAACAGCAACAACAACATGGCTCAGCCTTCAGTCGTGTGAGAAGCTGATACCTGTCCCTTCCCCCCTGTCTTCGAGCCCAAACACTTAATCTCCTTTTGCTGGAAGCTGAACAAGAACCCGTCACTGATGTAATCCTGTTTCCTTGGCAACCTTGGTGGTCGGCAACTGTGACCCATACGGGCTTCGTCTTGTTCTTTTTCCGGATTTTTGTTTTGGTTTCCGATTTTCAAGCAAATTACGCGGATATTGGCACTGCGGTGTGTGGATAACTAAACCTAATACAACGAGTTAGGGCTGCAAAATAATTTCATTGAACTTGCTTAGTCGTGACTAGTTTCGAAGTTTTAACGCATTGCTTGAATAGCAAGTTTAAACGTGCAGCAGCAGGTTTGAAACCAGGAAGAGTTTGGCTTCAGGTTTTGCTATTTCTCTTTAGAGACAGTTGACTTCCGTTGATATTAGTTTGCGATTGAAGATTTAGCCAACTTTCTCAAAGTTAAAATGGATGATTCTCCCAGACGCCAGGGAGTACGGATGAAGGATAAAACTACCTCATTGGCCTCTTAACTTTATAGCTACAATACTCAGAATGATTCTTATTTCATCTTTCGTGATGTTTGCAAAAAACAAATTATGCCGCTTGCAATTACTCATTTTATAGTGCTTACAAACTACATAATGACAATGTTTAGGTAAATTAAGGAACTACTTTGCTTGCCAAACATGTTAGAAAAAACCAATTGTTCAACTAAAAACTCTATACGAAAACGTAGACTACTGTACGTATGACCAAGACCACAAAGTCTCGTCTCTCAACCTCACTTCCTGTTCCATTTTCAGTTATTTGTTTAACATGAATACTTAGCGATATTTTTAGACCATATTTGATATGTTTGTTCTTTGTCTGGTGTTTTGGTCATGCTAACAATAGTCTGACTAAGATTATTTCGTGCATTTGTGGCCCACAGCTTTTAAAGTATATGTATCAAGAAGTTCACGAAACGTCTGTAGTAGGCGAACAAGTATTGTAATAATAAATATCAACGCAACCCCCTTTCGGCTACTTGCTGCAAAGCCTTTTGTTTCAAATGTTTGTGTCACAGCTAAGGAAAACTGAGCCCGCGATATATCAGAGGTTGTCACGCAGTATCCGACATTTCCAATATGGCGAGCTTTTTCTCCTAGAGCTGACCCCCATGCAGAGACAGAACGATATCACAACAGAAACGTCCGCTACAACAACAGAAAACAATGGGGTTTATTTAAAGAATACAATGAACTACGAGTTCAACGTCAGAACGCACGAAGCAACATAACAATCGCCGTTGGGCTTCACACACGCTGCATAGCTCAAGTTTTATATTTCTAAAGAACGTGGACAGCAGCAGAATATTGCCTCTCTCTTGCTCGGACTTAACTCTACATCGTTTTTTTCTCATATATTTGAGCACCTCAGAGACTGCAGTAACAAAAGAAAGAACGTTGAATAAAACAACAGATAAAGAGAAAGAGTCTATAAAGAGTCTTGGCAGGTGTCGCCGTTCTGGCACCGCAAGGTCCCCAGTAACCTTAAATCCTTCCTAATGTTAGATAAAAAATAAGCTAGACCTGGAGATATTGCTGCGATTTGTAATGTTACACAATAATACCGAGCGCCAAACCGAACTGGGGAATGAATAAAATATAGAACAGATCTTAACTCAATATCAACTTTTGCCACGTAGCAGTCGTCAGCCGAGGGTATATTGTTTTACCATTCCGTTCTCCCGTTGATAAAGGTGCTTTTTTTGTTTTTGTTTCAAGATAATTAATCGCAAACAGAGACTGGTAGATGACTAGGTGATGGATTATCACTGAAAAGCCCCACCGGGGAGATGATAATAAAGGATGTATGTATGTTTGGTCCGTGTAGAATTATCGATTTCTTAGTTTTGTAAAACAAACTGTTAGTAACCTATTGAATATCGTAAACTAATGTACGAAAAAAAATAAACTCGGTCAATTGCTAAGTACAGCAAAACCTGAACTGATCATCCTGTTGTCCTTCCAAAAGTCAAAGTATTAAGTTGCTCATACTGTGCAAAACCTATAACAGTTGCTTTACATGTTTAGAAACCCAAAACTCTGTTAATTCTGATGATGGCAATCCACAGTTAATACATTCAAAATTCAGATGCAATTGACTTTATGGGACTTTCTGTCTTCATTCTACACAGTTCCTCATCTCATTTACTCTATAATATATCATTTATACTCCATATAATATCGCTAAACTATGTTCCAGTTCCAAAAAAGCAAAGCCGGGTGAGCTGCTTATAGCTACTAGTATTCATTTGACAACACAACACAGTATACAATACAATATCTATATATTTATTACAATTTTTCAGTTTTTTATAAATATAAAAACTACAAGAGACAGAAATGATAGCAGAATATTTGAAGGAGTGTTCAATATGTACTAGATCTCACACTGTTATATTCATTATTTTTACAGTAGTAATAGTAATAGTAAAAATAAAAACTATACTATTTTGAACTGTTAAGTAGCTAAGTTTTAACTTTAGCTACTAACCTGCTTTTTTGTGGCAAAGTCTCTTGATGAAAAAGATATATTTATCATTTACACATAGGTTTGTAACTACACACGTCAACACCTATACATGCAGAGTGACTTGTTTCAGTTCAAGGTTGAGTAATGTTTAAGTGCCTTGACTAGCAGCAAAGAACTAAACAACTATACACTCTCAGTCTACTCCAGATTTATTTTCATTTACGCACTTTTCTTTTTCCTAAGACCTGTCTTTAGCATTTTCACTGAAGAGCACCAACTGATTAAGAAGACTTCCAAAACATTTACGTTTCTTCATGAAGAATGAAGTGCTAAAAGTTTCACAAAGAGAAGACAGTCTAAATTTGTTCATAAAGCAGGAAATATGACCAATGGTTATTTCTTCCTTTGTAGAGTTGGACGAAGATGAATTAGTTAAAAATACGTATTTTCAGCTAAATGTTACCGGAAAATTACAGATATATAAAATGGATCAAAACATATACAGAAGCAAGAAAGCATATTATGCTACTTCAATGTTGAGCATCATTTGTGTAACTAAGGGAAACAACCCTTTTAAATGAATTATTTAACTATGTTTCCACCAGTTTTTTTTTACATCCCAAAATTTTTATTTTTGGCTCGTTGTTCGTTTTGTTTTGGCTATGCAAGGTATCCTGTTTTCAAAGTTAATCATCTCACAACTTTAATTTCCTAACATTTGCAAATGACCATGAGTAAAAGGTTTTTGCAAGCCTTTTTGATGCAGAGTGTTAACTAATTCCTGCAGTAACAACAATGATAATAACAATGATAATAACCTTAATAACAGCATTTGTATATGACATGCCTGCGAGTAAAACAACAGCAAACCCATAAAACTAAAGACAATATGGTACGATTTGAAATGTATTTGGTCCTTATATCATTCAATGCCAATACCTATATACACTTTTCACAGTTAACAAACAATACTCTTTTTATGTAACACATTCAACACATCATTTAGAAAGGCGTCAGTATGTGCCATCCGCATACACCACTGAAAATTTGCGTATACCGGTTTCTCACAAAAGAAAGGGAAATTATTATAAATATAGTTTTATCCAACTATTCAACAGCCAAGCATATATAAGTGAGTATTGTATTGTGGAATATCTTCCATCATTTCAGCAAAAGTCAATAATACGAAGATATCTATATGTTATTGACATTGTATAACTAACAATTTGATGTTTCAAAGAGTTTCTTAATTTCTATATACATCCCTGACAGTAAGAATGTGCATGTAGCCTTTGGGTCAGCTGCAAACTTCTTATAGTACAACTTGTACTAACGTCAGTCAGTTGTATAAACAACTATAAAATTGCAGTTCATTACTAGTTGGTTTCTTCATCAGTTCACCAATACTTGTCATTCAAAAAGAAGGTAAAAGCTAAACCGGCCTTTGCAAGGCAAAACAAGCTAAAAGTTGTCTTGTCCACAATTTGCATCCCATATTTACAGCACAACTGCATTATCACTGATTTTATATGCTGCAAGCACTTTTCAAATATTCAGTGTTTTAAATACCATGACATGTGCTCAAATTTCGTTCGCTCTCACTCGCACTCAGAAAATTAATTCATCCTTAATTTGAACTTACAGTGCATTAGGATATTTCAAAGAAGCTCAAAGAGGACAAATAAGAAACTGAAGAGATTAGAGTAAACAATTAGTTCTTTATTGAACGACAAATTTAAACCCATCTTCGAGAACCAAGACAAAATAGAAGAAAACTAACATTGAATTACAATCATTCGGGTGACTATCTAGCATTTGGAACTCGATGATCTAAAATGATCTTTCATTTGAAATATCACAGGAGAATGTTGCTTTGGGAAGCGTAATTAGAAAGGTTTATACCTGAAAGTTATTCTTTCAAGTATCCATAATTACCTTTATGTGTAAAATATGTAAAGTATTGCTTTAGCAGTACACTCTCTATTTTCTTTACTTGTGTTTAATGAACTTTCTCATGAAACTTTTTTGCATCCAACATGAACTGTCTCTGTCCAACCTGTCTTAGCTTGCACCACATATTTTGCACATATCAGTTTTCTTTCTTTCAGTTTTCCCAAATATTGCACCTATTAGTATTAATTAAATTACTGTTCTTCTGTATAATGACCGATAAAGGTGCAAGACATTTTAACTGTACGAAATAAGACTTTATTAAGATTATGCTCCAAAACGAAATTCAGTAATTTTGTAACGATATGTAATAAAGAGCATCTTTGATCATTTTCATAGTAAAAACTAGTTATGCAAACCATTTACTCATAAGTTAAAAACATCATTAGTATGTCTATAGCCTAGTTCACACTTGTGAAATAAAATAAGCATAAAATAAGCATAAGATAAGCACAACATAAGGATGAAATAGTTAGTGTGAACAGACATGAAATAGCATAAGCATGAAATAAGCACAGACGCAAGAAAAGAAAACGTTCCGTTCTTCTTGTGCTTTTTTTGTGCTTGTTTCATGTTTATTGGATAATGTGAACAAATTCG
>JAOBYF010187768.1:0-18191 GCA_025403605.1 Parazoanthus darwini | reverse complement strand
CTGCATATCAGATTTTACGAAGATATGGCACTTTATTGCTTGTACAAATTAATCAAAAATAGAACAAGGGAAATATTATTCGTTGTTGCCTGTATAAGAACTTTTTTGTATCATAGAAACAGCGGAAACGGGATATAGTTTGGGTGTATTACTTAACTAAGTTAAGTGTGGAGTATTTAATTTGAGATCGAGCGGCTTGCCAAACAGCCCGTCTTTCGATTGAAAGATCAAAGTCCCTTTGAAGAGTCACAGAAACAAAAACAGTATCACCAACTTTCAATAGTGCAGCATCCTGACCAGGAATCTAGGTCCTCGACGGGACACCACACTCGTCTTTTGATCAGTTTTGAAAGAAACCATGAAACACCGCCATGTCTTATAATTAGCAAATAGAACATAAACGTTTCATTCGTCAGTATCATCTTCAACGCAAGCACCACTACACTCCCTTTTTTATTAAGAACAAACTTAATAAGAACATTGAGGCTGAGTTTGCCTGAAAAATAAGAACGAAATAAGAACAAACTGAGGCTCACTCAAAAGTTTATGCAAGTTTACAAGTTGAACTGCAGTAGTCCTACAGTACTCAGCTACGATAACGGACCCATGACATTTAAAAATAGCTTGTCATTTTAAATTTCTTGTGAAACAGTACACAAAAGCACCTTACCGAATTTTAGGCGAGTTTAACCCTCTACGGAAAACATAGCCGTTAAGAACAAAATGAGGCCGAAACTACCGAAAAAAAATAAAAACATTGAGCCTAAGAAAAATTTTACTGGTTCTTAATAAAAAAAATTGAGTGCATCGAAATAACCCCGCTGAGACTTCGTTTTAAGCCAAGTTCCGCTTGTGATTTTTGTTTTCACTCATGGAGAGAAACACTTGTTTATATTTTGGTTGGTTGTTTTGCTTTTGAGTGATAAAGACTCTTAAAGTATTTGCTCCAAGCTATTTTGAACTACAAGCAGTTTCTTGCTTTTTGATAAACAATATTTTGTACACAGTTATAGGGGTTGCAGAGTTTGATCTTCATTTTCCAGTTAAGGCTCTGTTACTCTTTTGAAATTCGTTATAACCAAGTCGAAAACAAAACTGATTGGTATTTACAGCTAAATCGTACATACGTAAAAGTACAAATGTACTGAAAACTCAGTCCCAGATTTCAAAAATGCACTGAATTCTGTTTTTACTGAATTGTACTATCTGCTGCAGTTCCACCATTTCCCTCTTTGATTATTAGAAAAATACAGATTTCATTTACAGATGAGTTACATGTTTATTTAATTAGAGTTACAAAGATTTAGTTACATATAGTTCAGTACATAGACTTTGTAGCTTGTTTTTCATGAATTAAAAAAATACACAGACATGGAATAGAATATAACCGATGAACATGTTCCTTACCTAAGTAGTCAAGCAATTCAGTCTCCACTCATATTTATATGTAATCCTGTGTAAGTCGGCCGATTTTTAGTTTTTCAAGTCATTGAAAAAAACCTAGTAAAAATTTGCTCAGCATGCAAACAAGAACCATAAATATATAAATTTTTATCAAGACAATAATGTAGTTTAGAAAGCAAAACTTAGTTTGCTCTTTTTTTACAAATATAAACGTAAAGTGCAATCAATATCAGCAATTCCAGTTCCAAACGAAACAGATAACGTCAGTGTTGTTCAACAAAGACAAGAAATTTTCTTTTTCCGTTGCGCTTCCAAATTATGAACCGAAATACACACAAAGCCATCTGAATTTCAGTGTAAGTGAAGTGTAGCAAACGCGTGTTGGCGTGAATTAATATCTGTCATAAGAAAAGCGTTGAGTGCTTCATCTCATGGCAGTTCCAATAAATATCAAGTGGTTTTCAAGGGTTTTATGTGGAGATTAACGGAAAATCGAACGTTGTTTCTGGGAACTAACAAACACAGGTGGGAAGTTTCTTCGAAAATGTCATGATTAAAATATCGCTATGCAAATAATAATTATTAACGGGTACTAAATTATATTGATATGCGAATAGCGGAGCGGAGTGCATTATAGTGATATTTTTTATATCACTAGAAACAAAACAGAGACGGCGCTAAAAATGATACCACTAAAATGGTTTAAATATCGAGATACAATCTCACATGATAATACTAAGTTGCCATTAGATAATAAAACTGAGTTGATTTAAGTATTTGTAGTTAATTTATACGTTCATTTTCTTACGAATATTCATTTATGTATTTAACTGCGTAATGATCTTTTCGCATGTGGAAGTTAACAAAAACGTTTCTTTCAGTTAAAGCGCTTTTAAAACAGCCAGTTTTAAAGAAACTTATAGATCGCACAGGTAAAATTAAACAAGGACGCATACCCTCAACATAACAGCAGGATAACCCTTCTCTTTTCAGGAAGTTCGTGCGTTCTTTAAAGTCCTCTAAGATAGCTTTTCTTGAAACTAGAATAACTAACGGCTTAACGTCCCTGTCCCCAGACGGTGTGGCGAAAGAAGGTCGCCCAAAGTTCAACTCGACTCCACCAGTCCAGGGTCTCCCGGTTGGCAGTCAGAAATCGCTAAACACGCTGACACAACAGCGTTTCTCATGGCAATGCATCAAAAAGATAATATCTCAACACTCGGCATTTCACGTTTCACTTAAATAAACAAATAAAAAAATTTGATTTAAATGTTGTAAATGTTATAGAAACGTTAGCACATAGCCTAACAACAGCAACTGAACGTTGGATAACTTAAACCGAGTTACAAACATGCATACATAGTGAAATTTAAACCGGTATTTTCCCTTGAGTAAGAGATTGCCTTTTTAATATTTTTTTTAATTTCATTGTCTTGGGCAAGAACTGATCGAAGCAACCTTAACGTTAAATCTGAGCCTTTAAAACCTACCTTTAACTGATATGAACTGATAATGGTCCAGCTCGATCTTTAAACAGCCAAAGGGATTTCTTTGCGACCACTGCAGCTGAGAAGATTGCGTCACAAAATTAACGAGCAAGATGAGCAATTGTTTATCTAAAAACACATTAAAAAAGAACTGGTCCAGCATAGCAAACATTAATAGTTTCGTATGGGGAACACATAGAAATGTAAACTACAATTGTCACAAAGTATTACAAATTACCTATAAATGTGCAATTCTTTACAATAATATTGCAAACTACAGAGCGAATATGATGATATTCTCAGACTGAGACGGCACTCTAAACTCTTAAGACAGGACTTTGACCTTGAGACGAATTTATCTGACCAGTCAAACCCAACCGTTGTTTAACGAAACTCGCGTGGCATTTTGGATGTTTCTTGACTGGAGGATTGAGCAAAAGTTTGAAGATTCATTTTTAAATTTGAAAAGAACCTGGTTTAAGTAAGTTATTCAATTTATACAGAAATCTACACAAGTGAGATCTTTGCGTGGTTGTTAGTATCTTGTCTCGGCAGGCGCTCATCCTAATGATAAACGAGGTCCATTGTTCTCGCAGGTGTGATAGATGAATTCAAAAACAAACAGCTAAATGATCGTATTGTTTCGTGCTTGCACCTGTAAATCTGCTTGAACGAGCTTTAAAAACTGTGCCGCATCGATTACTTTATTTGTTGCCTTATCTACATACGCTGAAATTACATAAAAGCAAAAAGAATATTTCTAGAATTTATTATTATTATTATTAATAACAGTAAAACGTAAAAAACGTGAAAATTTACGTGTTAAATGTTAAGAAATTTGAAGAGACATACCTCAAAATACGAAGTAAATTTAATAGGCAATGTTTTTCAAAATTATTTTTACACCTAATTCAAGAAAAGGTTGCTTTTGAAAACATAACACATAAAACACGGGATGCATTGATATTCAGGATCAGGAAAAGTTGTTAAACGCCATTGCTGTCACGTGGTTTCTCAGAATATCAATTAGATTCATGTTTTATGTTTTTACAACGCAAACGTTTTTGAAATAAGTGTAGTTCTAAGGAAAGCGGCCTTAGAATAACGTTTAATGTATGAGGAGTTTGTAGGAATACATTTTTGATTGTTTTTGCATGCGGTTCATATTCTACACTGTAGTGGTCGGTCAGTTTCATAGCCAAAGTAGAAAAAGATATTTAACACACCAAAAATCAGGTCTTTGTTCAAACAGTGGGCATGAATTAAAACACCGGTATCATTCTAAGATATTAATTTCTGCGCGATTCTCAGATCTATCTACGTTTGAATCGATCTGGACTTCATAAGCTCGATGTGTAAAAACCGTTTTGACACAATGACTGTTATCGCCGCTTATCAGTATTTTCACGAGCACTTCAAGCATTAATTTTGTTTTCTTTCTTTAGCAGCACCCCGTTAGATGTTCTTTGTTTATGAGATGATTGATTTATTAGACAAAATCGATCTTCCTGTTTTTTAAGACCGTTAATAAACCGTCCGGTCAACGGTTTAGTCGAAAGTCGAACGAATGGTCCGGTTCTGGGGTATTCTGACCGCTTGAACTGTGGGTGATTAAATTTTGAGCTCTGCAAATCATTCAGCGTTCAATGGTGTAAATACTTTTTTTTCACAATACTCCAAGCCAGATAGGCTGTGTCAGCACATACATTAGTCATTATCACGAGTTAACTAGTTATTCAGAATTAGACATAAGTGTGTAAATAAAAAATAAATAAATGCCGTGAATGAATGAATGAACGAACGAGTGAATGAATCAATGAACGAAAGAACGAACGAATGAATGAACGAATGAATGGGATAGTATCTAAGTAGGTAATTGAAATAAGTAAGTACAGTCAGTGTTTTATTTTCAAAGCTATTACATTTTCACATCATATTCCATGCTGGACTTTGATTATTGGCCGAAAGAGAGACTGGCCATAGAAACCGAGGGCCTCTTTTTGCGTTCTCAATTGTTGCTTCATATTTCAGTCATGTTTCCAACTCTAAACGTTTTCCGTTCGCCGAATTGTTTTTTGATTGCATACAAGAGCAGCACGTGTGCAGTTCAAGGTGAAGGCCACCGATAACATATCGTTCGAATGCGTTTCGTTTCATTTCATTTCCTTTCCTAACTTTGTTCTTCTTCTTTCAACTTGCTACGTTATCTCACTCACAATTTACCCTGATAGCAGTGAGTAACCTAAACATGCGGAGCGATTGTTTGCCACAAGCATAGTGTAAAATTTAATATATCAATCAGCATGAGAACAGAGTTTAGCAAGAAAATTCCAGGAGCACAGCACGTTGGAGTCTGCGAGCCGATTATTTTCCCAAACAAAAAGACTGCCATTGAGTTCTTATCTTAAATTCAATTCCGATTTGGAGTAACCTGACCACTTTGACCACAGTAACCCGAGTAACGATGTAAGATGAACAGTACTCACAGCAGTATGGCGTGTTTGCCTATATTTTATTAGAACTTAAAGTCCGCGAAAATCAAAATTAAAATTGGAGATGAACTTTTGAATTAGGCTTTTATTTGCAAAACTCGCTGTGGGCTCGTACACTTGTGATAAACAAATAGTAATGCGGTGATTCACGGAGACAAAAACGTTAAAAAAGGAAAGTTTACAAGATTATTCAGTATCTATAAAAAAAGCCAAACTAGGCCTAAAACAATCGTGCGTTTGCAATCTTAATTGTATAATACTTTTCTCATTTTTTACCATTTAATAATAGCAGTTGCTTTCGAGCTTACTGAAAAGTTCGTCGACAATACTGGTAATTCAGTAAGGGGGGATTAATTAATTTTTGTTGGCCGGTGCATGGGCCGGGTCAGATGAGTGGGCGTGCCTGGATTGCCGAAGGGGAAATTTGAAACAGGTGGAGTTTATTAGCCAAAGAAAGTAAATTATCTAAAACCACAAATTTCTTCGGTATCACCCAATTTTTATTAAATATTGCAAAAAATCTCCAGACTTCAGTGAAAATTTGACACTTGCTCAATGCATCATATGGTACGAAAGTCCGAACACCCTTTCACTCGAGGAGAAACGCGCAAAAAATCAGTCACGACAGAAAAAGTAGAAAATCACTTTAAAAAATGGTTAGTCTAGTTAAGTTCATATGTTCACGCATTTTCCGGCGATGCAAACACATAACTGAAGGGTGATCCGCCGGAAACTGCATTCGCCTGTGCGGCCATAAAAGAACCAAATTATGACCAGATTATGAACTGTAGCTCAAAACTTTGTTATTGACATATTAGCTACCAATATAACCAATGATCTTTTGTTAACATCCAAGGATACTCTTGTTTTCTTTAAAAGGGTACATCGTGCCTGGAGAACTTTTAGTAGAATAGACCTGTTTGGACAACGGCCAGAATAAGCAATTTTTGCGAGCAGAGTTCGAGCGAAAAAGAAAAACTTTATAATAAAAACACGAATCAACTGCACTGAATATATAAAAGTCAACTGAATTCATACCCCACCCATCCCATCCTCGTCCCCCACAGCGCCTTTATATATATATTATGTTTTTATTATGTTTTTATTCAAAACAAATTATAAACCCGAAACAGCGCTGGATTTGACCTTCTATTTCAGCTATTTGGTTTCAGGGAGTCATACAAGAGTCACAGACAATTACATGTAAAACCAAAGTTATCCAACTAATACACGTTATCAAAAACAAAATTTCCCTGAGCATTATGCGAGCAGACTGATAACCATGCCAAGCAGAATTACGAGTAGAATAGGCAATTTTTACGCGTAGTGCCGGCAGGCAGAATAAGCTATGTTTACTTTATAAGCCTATACACAAACCTGATGACAGAAAGTGAGAAACGTCCTACGAAGTTAAACCTTGTCCGAGTTTGTACGTCGTGCCGTAAAAACGAGATCCGATCGATGAACTATATGCAATCCATTGTTGCTACGCCAATATTAAATGACAAAGAGAAGGTAGAGCTTAAGGCGGTCCGTAGAACGTTTATACGACGTTTCATAAAGACAACATTATGGCGGTTATATCGGACAACTGTTTTAGAAACATGCATGTTTGGTGTACATAAGTTTAAATGAAAACGGTTCAGGGGCTGCGACTGTTTATCTCTGTCACAGTCATAGAACTCAGTGCCAGTTTTCTCCGAGGCTGCAAAAAGGTTTCTGACAGCACTATGAAGGGTTTAAAGCTTATTAATGTTTCATTTGGCATGAAAGGCACAAGCGACATGCTTGTTTGACAAATTAAGAAGTTTTAAAATTCACTGGCAGTTCTGTAACAGAGACACAGCGGAGCTCCCGAGTTGTTCTCAGTTTTATACTGAAGCGCACCATCCACAGAAATAATGGAATACACATATATAATATAGCAAAACTGAATGCCATTGGCCATCTTTATCAAATGATAGTGAGGAGATAATAGACTCGAACAATTCGCAATCATGTGCTGCACACCCCCAACCAAGATGGTGACGAGAACCTCGTTGGAAAGTTAGTAACTTTCTTTATAGCACGGATGGATTAAGCCTAAATTCGTAAGAAAATTTCACAGGAAGTCTGTAGATCAAAACGGAGCAAGGCCAAACAGTGACAAAATGGAAACGTTTTGCTTACCTTTGCACGGAGACAATATATCACAAATGGACGTTTGGGAAGGCTCAAATACATTTGTGTCAGTCACTACACAAAGACTGATCAGGGCCGCGAAACTACTTACGTCCAAATTAAACCTGCAAACCTGCCGCATGAAACCTTTTTTCGATCTAAATTTGTGTATTTTTATTTTTCGTTTTTTAAAAAAAATATTTTTTCCACGATATACTTTTGACTGACTGACTATAAGCAATTATTTGTTTGTGACTTCAGCTGATTTTCTTACTTGGACTCTTCACTTATTACCTACTGCATGTACTCAGCGAAACATATTTCTTTAGTCATATTATTATTCAGTATTTGACTTTTACCTGACATCCGGTGAAATGGAAACCTTGCCCCTTCCTCGCTGATCAATTGATTTAACGTCAAGGGACACAAGCCAATTTCTTCTTTGCGATAATCAATACTTTAAAGAACAAATACTTGTCTTAATTTCCTTGCAGCCACGTTACGCGCGCACGGTTCACAAGACTCATGCACACATGAGAACAAAATATATTGCACTGAGGAAAATCGTGGGGGAAACATTATTAAAAATAAGTTAAGTTATTCAAAGTGTCATTGTGTTTTACGCGCTTCTCACAGGAAGAAACTCATTTGTTTGCGCCATAAAAGAAGAACATTGATGTGAGATTAATTCTAAAACACTCTACTTGGCTTATAGATCAAATGATCAACAAAATTTCAACTAACTGGTCAATTTTCGGGGCATAATATAACAACTGAAATAAATCTCTTTAATGGTACACAAGTTTCAGTCTCTTTCACGTAAAAAAAGACATCGATGCAGCAAGAATGAAATGAAACATTTTAGGACGTTCCATTAGTTCAAAGGTTAAACAAACTCGTGTTTTATTCTATGTGCCCAGCAAAGCAAATATTATTTATTACTTCAACCAGATCGTGGAACGGATATGAGAGGTTTTTCAACACGTGAGAAAAATTACAGTCACCAATCGGAAACTTTCAGCCACCATTTCCTTTTAAAAACAATTTCACGGTTTACAAATCATTATAAAGACAGGAATTGTATATCGTAGGAGTTTCCACCCTTATCCGGCGGTAATTTTAAACGCCAACGCTAGCGCAAGCGCAGGTACCTGTTGTTGTGTTTTATGCCGTAGTGTGCACAACTCACAGATTAAAACAACAATAAGTTCATGAATGTACTTATATGTACACACACACAAACAGTCTTGGCCAGTCTTGTTCTTGCGTAAGTAGGTTGCGTGGCCCGTTATTTTTTTTTAACTATTTGCATTTTTAGCAAACCACGCGGCAACGAAGTAATCAACAAGTTTTAGCGGATAAGTTTTTTATAACCCATTTTTATCTCTCCATGTGTCAACTATTAATTTCATGTCAAGAACATTGTTCAAAAGGGCTTTACTGTCTCTAGCTAGTGCATACATTTCGTTTGCCCCGAATCACAGTAGTTCGGTGCGATACTGAAACACTGGTCAAGGTGGCACTTAACACTTTCACTAGTGCGAGCTTTAAGACAAACCTGTGTTTTCTTTTTCTTAATTTTTTTCCCGGTAATTGCTGCAGTATTAATGAAATACCCCACGGCTAAAATATAGTGCTATAGATAAAATTATAAGAATTAAGTGTTAGTTTGAAACTCGATTTCAATATGTTTTGCAGGGAGCTTATCAAGGGCTTTGATACGTTTTTGCAAGATTTCATTCTATTTAAACAGATTTATAGTTAAGTAAACGAAAGCAACATGGCATTAGAGGTACAAGTTATCAATGTTCTAGACGCTTCTGTAATAATTTAGGAAAAAATCAAAAAGAAAGGTTCGCAATTCTTACTTTTTTGTGAAGAAATTTGCAGTTTAAGGGAACTCACAAAAACTAAGTTTAAGCTAGGATTAACATATAATAGATGAACGCCAGCTGATCTTTCAGCAACGCGAGTAGTATATGGACTGTTTCAAACAATTGTTTGACCAGTACCTTGAGAGCACTACATAGTTGTAGTTGAAGTTGAAGTAATCATGACTGATGTAAAGTTATCAGTGCATATCACCCCTCTTGTCGTGTCGTAGAGATATCATTCGTAGTCGTAGTAATCACGAGCTGACACAAAGGCAAAATGAAGTTGAAATGAATTTAAGGGGAAAAGTTGCTTTGACGTCCTAATAAATAGCATCTTTTTCAAATCTCAAATAAGAGATTCCTGGTTTAGACTTCAAAATCAACCACAACCTGTTTTTTTTGTAACTAGCGCTTTTATTGACCACGATAAATTTGCTATTTTGCAAGTTAACGTTTGTCATAAGCCATTTGGAGAGGGGTATTAGTGTCAAGATTATATAAATTATACGTCTGAATTGTTTCCGGCAAAAAGAAAAAAAAATACTATCTACATGCAGTAAAAACCATTTATCTCGAACGCAAAATTTGTTTAAAACAACAACACTACGGTGTACTTTGGAATTGCATTGAAGGCTTCAGGTAAGGGTGAGACGGAGTCCAGTTTTAGCATGAGATATTTCAGCGTGTTTAACATAGACTTACAAACTTCTTAGTGGCTAAATCCAAGCTATGTTTTGTTTGAAATACTAGAAACATGACAGTACGCCTATACACATAATATATTGACTGCATAATAACCATCTTTCCCAAAAAGATATATTGAAACGTATAAATCGTTCGAAACTGGAACACGATTGCTAGCAGCAATTCTGGCTAATTAATAAAAAGCAAACCGAGTACTTTCAAGTATTCTGGCTAATTTAAAAAAATCAAGTACTTTTTTTAAAATGAGATAATAAAAGAGAAGGGTGGAAATCAAAACATGAAGACTCCGTGCCAATTAACAATGATATTTCCGTGGATTGGATTGCAGAAGCTTTTCCAACTGTGTTAAGAAAGTCCAGAGTTTTGATGTTGAACTGCAAGAATTTTAGAAAGAAAAACAAAAGGGTGACAAAAATTGTGCAAACAGTCAAAAAACTATCGAAGGCTAAAAGACTTTGAAATATTGGAAAATGCCTGATCAAGGAAACCGTAGTCAGTGCGAATGCTGATAATGAAGCTGATAAAGAGGCCAAACATTGCTGTATGTAGAAAGGAGGGCCTTTTGTCATTCCGGTCAAGCTGACTGAGTAAGTATTCGTGTAGCGTACTCTCAACCCTTTACGGTACTCATCTCTCGTTAGACTTCTGTCCGGTGAAAAGTTGTATTAGCGAGGTTATAAAGAGAATGTGATGGAAAAATGAAACGTTTCGTGAATGAAATGTATTTCACCATTTTAATTGGCGAAAAGGTAAAAATTAAGTTAAGAGTAAAGGGAGAACAGCATAAAAAGTAAAAAAAACCCAAACAAACAGAAGATAGAAACAAGTAAAAGATAAATTGTGTAAGAATGCAAAAATGTGAAACTACTAACGTTTTATTGAGATTTTCAGACAAACTCTAAGGGATGCGGCAAATTCCCGCGGCTGAAGTAGGAATAAATCAAAAGCCAATATACATGCTGCACAGTTAAATGGATATGTTTGTTGAGAAATAATCAAAGAAACAGACAGATAAGAGACAGACACACCCACAGTCATACAGATGTACAGGTCCAAAAAGTTTAAAGGTTCATCTTAAATATATGTGTCACTGCAAATCGGAAAAGTTAAAGATAAAAGTTCCAACTGAGTGAATAACGATCATGCTATAAGTTTTCATAAAAATAGCGTCAGAGTAAAAACCAGTAACAACGAGCCAAACTAGGCAAGAACAAAAGAGTCACAGTATAAAAATAAAGTACAAAATATGTTTTGGTTGGCTTGAGCATCAGCAAGAAACACTACCTTTTCGGTACGCCAGTCATCGTAACTGATCTCGTGAGTGATGATTGCTTTGAAGGAACTGAAGCTGACAATTGCCGGCCGTGTTTGAAGACCTTGCTGGTTGTCACAAGTGAATTGAACAATGACCACCACATCTCTTGGCCACTGATCGCTTATCAAGTTTGAAAAAATATATACTTCTTTTCCATCAGGGCAAATTCTGATAATGCGGTTTATGGTTAGAAAAAATACTATTATTTATATGTTTGCTAGCTCAAACTACCCCGGAATCTCGGTTGTTTTTGTGGTATGTATTATTAATTTTAAACATAAAAAGAAACAAGAACACCCACTCGCACGCCTTCGAGAAGTAAGTTAGCAAATTTTATTTTCTGTTCTGTTCTTTTTTAGAATACAAACTTTGGCCGGCTCAGTTAACATCCAGAACATGTGTATATTTTTATGTGTTAACAATTTTTTTTGAGTCGATTTTCTTTTTAGTAATTATATTTTCAAAATACCTGTGCGAAGGCAGCTGTTTGTTTTCGTCCGTTGAAAGTACACGGCACTAAACGAAACGGGCTAATCAAATTTTTTCTGACACCTGGCCTGCAATAATTCGACAAACTGTATGTGGCCAAAAAATGGCAGGAAATTATTACTCAGTTCAATAAGTAAATTCAACGATTAAGTGACTCAAACACTCAGGCACTTCACTCGATGGATATTTTACTAAGTACACTTATCGCAAAACATTGAGAAAACCCGAACTATTATGAGCAGCTGTTGCGCCGTCATTCATCATAATGTAAATAATATAGACTAAATAAGTAAAACCAAAACCAAAACCAAAACTGCAATTTGTTATTAGGGCCAGATTTTTTTCACTGTGAACATCTAGCGTTATTTACTATTAAACAGCGCTTCACTGGCCGAGTTTGCGCAAAGATTTTGCTTGCTCACTGAGTTCCATGTACAGCGAGAAACTTTACAAATCGTTTATCGACTTCTCGACTATAATCAGTTGTAAGATATTCGGACGAGCTACTTCCGGTTTTTCGCAATATTATCGAGGCGTTTCGTCATCAACACCTCCAAAAAGCAAAATATAAATGCTATCAGTTATTTAAAATACAACCAAGTCGGTTTGACAAAAGACTTCAACGAAGGGATTCCTGCCATGAGAGGCAGTTTCACTGGGCACAAACCAAAGTGTCCGTTTTGGAACGTAAAAACCAGGGAAAGTACCGCAAACCATTTGGCTTTTTTATTACCAACACCATTTCTTGTCATCTCGGGATTGCCCTTCTGTTTCAAATTTACAAGAACAGGTTTTATATTAATTTGAGTGAGTTGACCTCTTGCTTGAAGTGTGAATTATTTTAATTTCTAAAACATATTTGTGGGAGTTCGAAATTGGCACACACCCTTGTATTAAGCCATTACTGCGTATTACGTCCAAAAGTGCTACATAATATTTTGCTTAATTCTCATTACCCATCGTTATACGCGTTGAAAGCAGTTTTCTATTCCACACTCGGCTAGATTTTATCGATTAGCAAATAAAAAAGCAACATTCGATCGCACGATACGCCGTTTATCTTTGGTGTTCAAGACAACAGCCAACGGAAGAAAAAAAGGTACGTAAATTCCGAACTTTATGACTGGCTTCGAGTTTGACTCTTGAACTTCGAGGCAACAACTATCTAACACGACAGGTATTTGACTTACAGCCTCGTTAGGCGAGTTTCCGCATCGCTCACGGGAGGAAATAGTCGAGCAAAAAGCCTGCGAGGCCGTTAGCACAGCTGCTTTCCCCTCGCATTCGCCGGATTTCAGATACCCGATAACTCACTCTTTATGTATTCCAATGAAGCTACACCGAACCCAGGTATAGTAATTTTGTTAGCTGATGAGGGGCGTTTCAAACATATAGTAACCTGCTTGAGCTACTCTGGGACCGAAGAAGAAGAAGAAGACTACAACAGTCCTTTTTATTAAGAACAAACTTAACCCTTAAACGTTTATGCCTTTTTGAGAAACACCAATGTTGAAAGGGGGAGGGTCATTTTACGCCCTCCCCCAAAGATTTTCGAAATGGTTACAGATAAAAGCTGGCCATTTGGCATGTAAGTAGCTTCAACCTTGCTAATTACTTTCCATGAATACAACAAAGTTTTTATTAAGAACTGTCATTGGACAACATGCCCACCATCTTGACCGCCATCTTGGATTATTTGAAAATTTAATTTTTAGCAAATTTCCTTGATTTTAAGAGAAAACATGTAATTATAGGCTCAAATAGCAAAATGTTTTTAAAAATGGAATAACTGAAAATAGAAGACATTTTGTGACACAATTTCCATTTCTCGATTCAAACTTCAATTTACATAATTATAAGTAGCGATGATATCATCCAATATGTGTAAACGTCAGAAGATGTGTTACTAATTAGACTACAGGTACTGCACGTTTCATTCTAGTTGCTGCAAATCTTCAGATTTTAGGTTGGAAAAATCGAAAAATAAGAGCAAAACAAGAACAACTGAGGCTGAACCAATAATATATGAAAGTGTACAACGTTGAACTACGGTAGTCCTACAGCCGGCAGTACTTAGCCCCCGATAACGCACCCATGGCATTTAAAAATAGTTTGTCGTGCACAGGAACTCCGAGTTTTAGGCGAGTTTAACCCCCTACGGGGAAAAGAACAAAATAAGAATCATTTTGACGCTGGAATACCGAAAAAATAGAACATTGAACCTGAGCAAAATTTTACTGGTTCTCAAAAAAAAGAGCGTAGTCGTAATATTAGAAGTATTTTCCATATAACAAACTGAACTTGTCGTAGCGCAAGTCTTGCATTGAGTTTCTTTTTATTAGCCACGGTTCTTAACTTCAGGCTTTCACAGTATGTATGATCACCCCCGGCTTGCCAAGTCGCCGTATGACAAACGTTTGTGTTGAAAAAAGCAATATACAAAAACTTTTATATAACGTTTGGTGAACTTGAATTATATGTTTAGATAAAAATCAAACATTGGTGTAATGGAGTAGAAGAACTGTCTTCTTAACTAATTACTTACTTTATTTAAAAGTAAAGGTAAAGCAACTTTTTTTAACGTGGGTAACACGTGACAGTAATTAACTAACTGATAAACTTGTGGCCTTTGGTACGCACTAAATTCCCGGGCCCCCTCCCTTTCTTCCGTCAGTGCACCGTTTTACGTGTATTAAAGATAAGTTACACGGATCAGTAGGAAGTCGGAAGCAGACGTTGGCAGAGTCACCGAGGATCAAACTAGGGAGCTCCAGCCGCGCACTAACCAACTGACCTACGCCTGCTTCAATATAGACTGCGAGCAGTCTCTTTCTGTTCCTTAGAATCAGTCGAGGAAACACGAAAATCGAGCGGCGAAGCAGCGAGCGGGTCGGCGAGAAACTGCTAGCCGCAAAGATTGCGGGCGCAGTCTTCATTGCAACTACTTACTTAGCAGGGCACGACTGCATGTTTCACACTCCCAACTATTTAAGTCACCAGTAGCTGTCCTTTCTTACATACATACGTACGTACAGATATGTATACGTACGTACGCAGGTACACACACACATACGTACGTACGTACGTACATACATACATACATACATACGTACGTACGTACACACATTTACACTTTATAGATAAATGATAATCTAGTAAAAGCGTAAATACTAAAACATTACTCAATACTGTTATTATAAAACTAAAAATTCAAGGTTATGCAGTTACACGAAATTTTAACACAAAATATAGAACACGGATTCGATGATAGACACCATAAAATAAACATTCGCTAACATCCGTCCCTACATAATTGCATGAAGCATACCAAAAACAACCTCTGTTTTCATTATTCTCAACGAAAAAGGTTGCCGCAAGCTTGGGCTGTCATTCGACGACGTTTACAGTATGTCGGCCTTAAGTTTTTAATTAAGTGAAGCAAACCGAACTTAGATGACCTGTCGGCACCTCAATTACGATATACTATGTCAGTAGTTTACAAAGCAGTTGATTCATAGATTATCATTACCGGTAACTCAAAACAAAATGTTTGTTTATCTAAATCTGTTAGTTTTGCTTGCTTTCTGGAAACGCCAGCGTTCTTGATGATTAAAAAATACATCTGGGAATCAAACCGGGGGACATTTGTGTCTACAGTACGCAGCTAGTGGGCGAATTAACGGAGACGAAACTTCGTTACTTATTCATTAATGAGTTACAGTCAGTGATGGAGCGTAGAAGCGCATTGCTCAATGATCACATTTTCTTTATCTTTAAATGACATCGTGCGCTTAAAACAGGTTTTGATTTAGTAGAAGCATTTTGTTCGGAAAACAAAGGCTTTAGATCTCTATTGGTTTTTTGAGCCAAGGACGAGACACAAAGACAGCATGTTGTAGTCTTTCAGTTTTTCAATTAATTTATCAAGCCTTCAAGTCACTAAAAGCCTAAACACAGACTTGACTTTTGTTTTATCAGATCCCTAGGCATATCTTTTACACTGAGTTATGGAAAAGGTCTGGTATTTTCAGTTCGATAGTCATCAGTTCCTCGAGCGATTTAGATTGATTACTTCGCTTTAGCTTGCAGGAGTAATTTTGAAAAAGCTAAAGTTCGATCGCAAAAATCTTGTGTATTGAGAACCCCTCTTGCCCTCAACTGAAAAATCCGTCACAAATGGTAACTTGGTTTGATGATAAGGTCTCAATACACGCATAACAACAGTGAAGGTAAGAAAACCGAAGTACTTAGAAAAGGGTCAATTTCCAAAATGTCTGTCCATTTAGTGCAGGGCAATTGGCTCAATATTACTGGCAAAAGAGCTGTTATAGGTTTTTAGGAAAGAACTAAATTGCCTACTGGTTCACTGACTAGAATGTGTAAAGTTATCATCAGATGTAGTGGTTAGAAAATAATAGAGGGAATGCTGACAATATTAGCGAGTATGTCTTTGAACAGTTATAACAATAACATTAAGCACGCTAGCACAAGATGACGGTTGCTCGTATTGCCATAACAGTCTGTTTAAGGGGTCTTTGGCAGCAATTGAGGTTTAAGGGATTAAAACGATACGAATTAGTAATTGAAATCATACGGCATACATAATACGCGCGTCTGCTTAAGATAAACCTTTATAAAGGGCAGGACACCCTGTAGATTGGATAATGGAAGTTTACTCAGTGCACCAAGCTCAACATAATGCTTCAATTAACCATACTTATAAGTTGATCAAAACAGATCAGGAAAATGTGTTCATGAAATTTCTTCCAACTGAAGTTTCATTGCAAACTTTACAAAGTTAGGATGTACGTCTACTTTAACGATACTGACCACTCACGAGTTCAGATTTGCGAATGAGTGAAAGATCTGTGCTGCTTTCTAGTATGATGACCAGTCATGTGTTTGTGTTTTGTCATCATAAACTAAAACGTATTTGATACGAATATGGAAAGTTATACGTTTAGAGAAACGCTCTAGAGGGAATCCTTTGGTTGGCTTCCTATCGTCTGTCGCCGATGTGGTGAGCAGAGTACTTCCATTGTAATAAAGAGTTAGGGGTTTATCACAATGCCATGTCTGAGGAAACACTGATAGAATCTGATGAGGTATATTAACGGTTGCGGTAATTGTTTGTCAGACAGCTTCTCGCAATATTAACATATCGTCCTTCAAACTAGAAGACACGTAATCTTCATTTGGTTATGAAAAAAATAGTTCTTGATAGGAACTCGATTGAAGTTCTTGTTCAAAACAGAATTTAACTAGTTTACACATCAGCTTGTCAAAACCATCAATTCTTGAAAAAGTTTCTTCCATTTTTGGACAGTCGCAGATGCTGTGTTTGTTCTTTGTGATTGGCCATAATGAGAATGGAAGTTGTTGCTCAACGTTAGAATGGTGGGGTAAAATCCACAAAGACCTCGTGATTGCTAAACGTTAGTTGATTAGCATGAATTCCAAGCCGGCCACCAGCGCAATTCTAATTACAAATGAAATCGTAATCAGCTTTTTTCCTGCATGGGCGCGGCCTAAAATGCTGTTAATGACATCCAGTTATCTTCAACTCAACGCTGAGAAACTCTCTGTAGGTTGACATATGATTTCAAACCTGCAATCTGTTAGAAAGCCCTCAATAAACAGGTAAAGTATTTTACCGAACGGATTTCTATTTCAAAGCGTACCGACTGTTTTTAAGAATGGAATGTCGTACTATAGCCAAGATTTGCTAGCAGGTATTTTGTTTTGATGGCAAGAGTTTTCTAAAAGTACCGATCGAGAATGTACCATTTGCTAACCTCGTGAAGATAAACCATATAATTGATAAGCAAAATGTGAATAAAGTCAAGAGTGCTTCAATAATCGCCCAATTTTCTATGGACGGAATGGAGGCAGAGAAAAACTCAAGTGATCTCCACGTCGCTATCTCGTAATCTGCTGTGTTCCTAGGTTGTGGTCCCTGATGATTACAGGGAGATGCATGCCCGTAGCCAGGATTTTTGTCGGGGGGTGCAAATTTCCTAAACTTGGACTCTTAAAAGCCAAATTTGTGGGACAAACACACTTATTGTCGTTTTCTTCAGTCGTTTCGATTTACGGCAGTACCAACAGTTACGATAAATCTATTCGGGCTTTTTCATTGTCCAAATGCGGACCTTTTTGGGTCCGTGGGGGAGGGGGGGGGGTGCGTACGCACCCCGCACACCCCCCTGCCAACGGGCTTGAGATGTAGGTTCGATTCCCGCTCAGGACGAGGAGGGCGCTTTCG
>JAOBYF010187657.1:0-10521 GCA_025403605.1 Parazoanthus darwini | reverse complement strand
ACATGGAAAAATATAGCATACTGGTTTCTACAACGGACCTTTACGTAATAAAATTCTCGTTATACGTGTAATAAACACATATACACACACTTAGACAGACACATACACACACCTGGTTAAGACCGTTACAGAATCTCGTGAAAACCTCACGTATGTTGCCTCCTTTCTGCATCGAGATAACTCTTGTATGATCCTCCTCATTCACCCACACCAAGAAGTTCTTGGCCGTATTATGCCAGATACCACGTGCATCCGGCCAATCACGTGCCATTCCTGCGCATGTCAGAAGTGGGGAAACGGGTTTGTCGAACAAGAAATGATCATTGATGAGTTGTTCCTGCTCTTCATCGGTCATCTTGTTCAGCGGATAGTACTTGCCTTCGAACTCTCCCGTTAGTTTCGCCAGCGCGTCTACTGTGATTTTCTCAACGCTGCGGCGCTCTGCACGACTGCAGTGCGGCGGCAGGCAAAATCCGCGAATACTACGGCCGGTACGAACACGTGACGACAAGACGTAGTTGGAGTCGAGATCATCGCCGCCCTAAAACCCGAGAGTTGTGTTAAGATTTACAATTTTTTGGAATCGCAAACTAAAATGATATAATTACGATAGACCTGAGAAAACTCTATGAAGCTTTGAAACTATGGCTATAAAAAATTAAGAGCCTTTTGGAGGAAAAATGCATAAGGCGAAGCCTGATTTACCGTACTTGAAACGGAGATTGAAACAATTCCATCTAGCGAACATCAAGATTGTGTGAAGTAAGGACAAAGGTGAGCTGGAAAGGGCTAGAGTCACACAATGCAAAGGTGATCGCAATTGATAGCGTTGCAATCAGAGTTGCACTTCCATTGATTTCTGCGTGCCGGCGACATATATGGCAACAAGACCAAATTTGCTGAAATAATTGCTGCGCGCGTTTATGTAGAAGCACGTCTGCAGTCAGTGCAGTATTTCTGTTGCGCGCACTCTTACACCAGGTGATGGGCTCATCAAAACTGCAGCGGAAAGGTTTTTTTTCTTCAGTCTCCATCGAGCCTCCGTTACGCTCTCGGACAACAAGATTTTACGAAAACTGAAGCAGTCATAAAGGACCTAAGGACATAAAGATATAAACCGTTTCTCCCGACATGTGTATCGAACGACGTAGTGAGAGACGAAACCCGGCAGAAGAATAAGAAAGCTGAAATACATAAGAAAGAGAAAGAAATCGATGAAAGCTCTTCATTTCCAAACAGAAGCGTGGCTTTCCTTTTATACCCATCATTTTTATAAGAACATCTATTTTATGGGCTAAGTCTTACTTTTCGGGATCTCATCCTCAAGTGCTCTTAAAAGTGTTGTTGATCAATATGTTTTGGGAGTATACCCGTCTGTATATATTCAAAAGCTATTCCCATCATCTAACTCTTTACCCAAATGGGTCCCTATTGCCTGTTTGCCAAAACCCGAAGAGTTTTACATTAACTGAATCACTCTTGCTCGACTTTTAAGTTTCAAGCTACATGTTAATGCACAACTGAACCTTCTTTTTAGCTCAATCAAATTACACGTTTTTCTGTATGCTTGTGTGTGTGTGTTTAAATTCTTTCTGTTTCTGCCCCATTTACCTTTTTGCTTCCCATTTTATGTGCATGTGTTAACGAAATAAGTAATGAACCGACCACAGCTGCTTTTTAAAGGAAGTTATCTCCTTTTAGCCATCGCCTGAGTAGCGCATAGCTGTGCTCGAAAAGTGTTTTCTTTTCTAAAAGCAAACTAAAAAACCATCATCAAGTTTTCAATATATATAAATTAGAAAGTATTTTCTTAGTCTCAGCTTAACGTAAGTTCTTGATCTTGCTTTTAAATTTGGCATTTTTCGGCCTTAGATTTTAATTTTATAAGAACAGTTCTTGTTAAAAAGAGTGAATTTTCAATTTGATAAGCTTCCGTTTTGGGTTTCACTGTTTCATGTGTTGCTTGTGAATTCTCTTTTACCTTTAAATTATCGGGATTCAAGTCTGTCTGGTGCTTGTCGGTCTTCTTGTACCCACCATGACGAAGTGCAATCACAGGATCTAGCAGTTCCGCAAAAACTTCGTAACTTTCCTCATCTCCCGCAACGCAGCCCACTGTCATTATAAACGGGTGTCCGGGATTGTCCACACCGGTTTGAATGATATCGTCAAGCGAAAACCCATTCTTGGTCACTTTATCACGTAGGTTTTTATACATTTCCTTCGTCAGAACTTTCGCCATCCAGTTGTTATGCTTAGACAAATCGGGCATGTCGTCCTCTGCGGCGAATTTCTTATAAGCTGGTTTTGTTTCTGCCATAGTTTCCTTTTCGAAAGAAAACAAGAATTTCCGATTTAACTTGAGTTAGTTGCACGTGGCCTGCTGCTTCGAAATTCGAATAAAGTGCTTCAGAACTTTCAACTAATCGTGATGTCATAAACACGTTTAATTGTTTAGATAATTGACAACAATTAGTATGATGGCAAATTACGATTAATTTGGAACAACCAGAAATCCCGGCAGTTCAACTTCGACAAACAAACAAAAACATGTTACAACAAAACACTTGACTCAGCGAGCCGTGAGGAGAATGGAGAGGAAACAAAGATCCAAATACTTTAAAGATTCGGCTTTGCCCGAATCCCGTGGGCAGTATTTCCCATCGTACAATTCTTTTAATGCTTTCTTTTGCTCTGGCGCTTTAAGTTAAAATTCAAAGCACGACACAAAATAAACCCAAACGGTAATCGATCACGTGTGTTCCTGATTCTACCAAATTATACAAATAATTGAGCCAATAGAAATACGCGGCCTCTTGCAGCCGCAAGCTGAAAAAAATAAACCTCATAAGGGTAGGCGTTCCTTTTCCTTCTCTCCTCCCCATTCCCCTCGCGTCTCGCTTCGCTTGCCGATTTCTCCCTTCTCGATTGACTAGAACGCCGAGCTACGCAGGCTGTTGTTTAGAAGGCGAACACAAGGTCGTGTTTAGAAGCAGATAACAGGCTAAATCAAAACCAGGATTGATAAAGTTACGGAAAAGAAAACTGATTAGCTCATTATATCCACACTAACCCTGATAACACATAGCTTTGTAACCTAAAAGCGAAATGTTTTTTTTTTATGTTTCGGATTAGTTAATACCAGAAATTACCTTGCATGGAATAAACTGGTTTAATTCAGAGAATTTCAAGAACCTCCTCGACGCAAAGAGCGTTGGGAACAGGATTTGCATGATTTTGGTTCACATCAGCTGTTGTAGATGCTATAAAAATCAAGTAATGAATGAATGAATGAGTGAATGAATGAATGAACGGATGGATGGATTGATTGATAACTGAAAATTTTAAAAATTGAGCAACGTACGGACGTTATATTTCAGCCTGAGCTCTACAAGCTTTAGAAATACACTACAAATGATTAAGGAAATATATAATCTGGATCCAAGGAACAAGTAAGTATGTACCTGTCTGGATTTTTGAAAAGGTTGTTATCAATTCTCAGAACATTGGACTAACTTAACTTTATTGGGTGAAATCTTAACCCCCGGTTAGCGCTAACTGCACTTTGCAACAACCAGGACTTCAAAGCGAAGAAATGACATTTGCCGCGCGAATTAAAAGCATTGCAAATTCGGGCAAAACCAAAACGAATCTGTTTTGTCTTTAAAACTTCAAAATCGGAAGTTACATGCAAATAGAGGCACACCTGATGATTTTCCTAAACTCATTCGAGTTTTTAGTCTTTACAGTATTAGTTGATTATGAAAGAAAGAGCATTGTAAGGCAGCTTAAAGATACGAACTTTAGTTTTTCGTGGAAGAGGCTAAAACGTTTGTTAAGAAATCACCATCCATGCAGCCATTTTATATTTTTAAAAAAACACGTGGTCGTACGGGCCCTGGGACCTGGTACCGGTGAACAAAGTATTTATTTGTAATTCGAACTTCCCTCGGTCTGCGACGCGAACCAATCACCGACCAGAAAAGATCGAGATTGGCCAATCAGGAGGAGGAACACGGTCACGCGCCAACCGACACGGCATCCTTCATCAGCTTTTTTTTACTCCTTGAAAGATTTCGTCGAATTTAAGAACGGATTTGACTGTTTAGTCCGTTAGTTGTGGCTCAAAATGAGCTGGGCCAAGGACGAATGGAAAGACGGTTTGAGTGCTTTCGTTTTGAACAAGGTAACTGAAATCGAGCGTCAAAATGAACGACTGTTCAAAGAAAATAAACAGAAGCAGTTTCAGTCAGAAAGTTTGGAAGCGGCGTTGCAAAAACAAAAGCGATTAACCGACGAGGCAAAATCTCAGAATTCGGCACAAAAGAGGGAGCTTCAAACATTATCAGAATCATGTCAAGAACTGGAGCGAAGTCGACAGAAAGCTGTTCATGAGTTGCAAACGAAAGAGGCACTGGCGAGTTGTCTTGAAGGGCAGTTAAGCAAGACAAAACAGTGCTTAGAAAACGAGTCAGCGAGAACAGCTCAGCTCAAGTCTGATTTAGAAAGATCTAAATCCGATCATTTGGAAGATATCCGAAAATTTGAGAAGCAATCCGCCGATCTCTCGAAACTACAAGAAGCAAACACACATCTTCGTCGACAAGTTGAAGGTTAGTTCATTTGCAAGCTCGTCCTTGTCAGTTATTTGTAAACCGCGACTTAGCTATTCTTCTATCTGATTTATCAATGTTTGAAATATCTCAGATATTAAAAGTCCTTCAATTCCATAAAGACGAACACTTGCAAACGACATGCAATCTAAAGATCCCGCCATTTTACCCAATCTTGTGAAATGTGAGACGACAAACCACAAATTTTGATGATAAGCAAACATAAAATTGGTATGCATTTGATGGAAATGTATTCCAGCATATTTTTAGAAGTTTTATTAATATTTTTAACATTTCAGTGTTATTCTTCCTTCCAAGAACCATATCTACAGATTTCCGTTTGTCTAGTTTGGAGAATATCTGTTGAGAATTGTATGACGATTGTGAAAAATAGAGTTCTGACAGTTGGTTGTAAGTGGCCGTCGGAAAATCGATTTGTTACCGCTTAAATAAGATCTGACCCCCTCCCCCCCTCCCTAAACGTCCACTCAATATTTCCTTTTATATACTGTATAAAGCCACTGACATATGTTATATTAAAATGTAATTTCTTTGCTGGTAGCGTATTTACATCTTGAATCATGCATCGCCACGATCACGTTCGATAAAATTAAAATGAGACATACCTTTACTAAAAGGGGTTGTTTCTAACTTAGTTCACATTGATTATTAGCGCAGTGAAACTTTCTGCAGTCCCCCAATGCATACATTCATTAACAACTATAAAAACGTTGCAGTTTGTAGCATAACATTCAAATATGATTTCTAATTTTCCAAATTTGTGATGGGGTATAACCTGTTATGTAACAGCTTACACTTTGTTGAAGCTCTGTCCTGAAAAAAAAATCATCACCCGTTTTGTTTACAGACGTATTTTTCTTAACGTCTTACCACCTCTTACCATCAAAACCTCCCCTCCCCTCCCCCCAACATCCATTTGGTTGTTAAGTGTTCACAAATGGATTTTACAATGGCCCTTAAGAGATTCTACAATCCATTTTAACATTTATAGTATATACTATAATAGTGGTATTCCAAAGTTCTCCAAGTCTCTGTGTTTTCCAACCCCTTCAGTCAAATTAATGTTTAAGTGAAATTATAATTATGAGATAGGCTATCTTAATGCACCCTTTCTTGTTTTAGTAGGTTAGTTAACATGTGCCCTAAAAGTAATCTAAATGGTTAATCACTTTGCTACCATAAACGTATGGTTTGTGAGGCGACAAGTCCAGTTCTCAACTTATATTAAAAATTAAACTTCAAAGAGTCTTAAATCTCCTACAGAAAATGCAAGGGTAATTCCTATGCAACAGACACATCCATGGTATCCTGTTGCATACTCAATTAATAACTTTGGCTTTTGAATTAACAAACAATTAAGTTTCCTTATGAAAGTTAACACTATATTCTTCTGGATAACATATTCATAAAGACAAGTAAAAAGATTCTATACAGTTATGTTTACTCAAATGTGTTTCATAAATTAGTTCAATTAGTTCAAAATGTCAGGGCACTTTTAGAATTACATGAATTTATTATTGCAGCACCAAATGTAAGAAATGAACAGGCATTTGTCAGGAATTTAAGAACTCTGTCTCTTAAACAAAATCATCAAGCTGGCAAGAAAGGGTTACAATGTTCAAACTAAGGTATTTTTTTGTTTTAAATGCATTTGATCCTGGTTTTGTTGTTTTAGGGCAAACAGAAAGAATCCGATGCCTAGAGTACCAGAGGAAGCACTCATCCAGTGATGAAGAGTGTGGGTCGGCAAGACGTCATCACAGTAGCTCCAGCCAAGAAGAGCCTGACTTAGATGCCCAAAGACAACTGACTGAGTTGCAAAGGAAATATGCTGCTGAGGTAGCACTGCGTGAAACTGTTGAACAGAAACTGTTGGAACTGTCAGAGAGTAAAAAGAGTGGAAGTGCCCCACAGGTAAATCAATGATTAAAACTTTCACTCCCACAAAGTTTATCAACATCCATCTTCTCTTTACAGTATCAATATAGAATTAACAAAATGGTTGTGAGAATATATGAACTGATCATCCACACACATCTCTCTACGTAGAATTCAAAGTTTCCAAACTTATTCATGAATAGAAAATATATTGAGACAAGTTAGTTTAACCACCCCTAAACACCTATCCCAGTGCAAATGCTTTAGAAATATATCAAATGCAAAACTTGGACCCCTAAAACAATAATTATAACTTAATTTATGATCATAATCAGCACAATTTTTTTGCACATTCATCAAAATGTCAAAAAAAAATCTTCTGGCTTGTTGTATACTGTTAAAGTTTGTGATAATTAACAACATTTGGTATAGGAAGCTCTTTCTATATACATGTGGTTTCCAAAGGTTGCATGTGTACATATAAGTTATAACCAGAGGAATGTTTATATTAGCTTTTCTGTTACCTATTACCTTTCTTCAGCTTGCCAGGTGACTCATAAAGCCTCCACAGAAATCCTCCACTTCTTCCTGTCTGACATGACAAACTTGAGCCTCAATTCAGGAGCTCAACCCCACTTGTTTTGTCTCTTTCCTTACTGTACATTTCCAAGTTGTTTTCGGTCATTCCTTTTTCCCTCTGGCGCCCGGGTTATTTGCTATGTTGTCATGGCTGTTTCTATCTTGCCTTAAAATGTTGGTGGTCACCTTCCATCTTCATTGTCTCACTTCCACACCCAAATTGGCTTCATATCTCATATTATTCTTCAGTAGTTGGTTAGCATCCCCGCCCGACCACTGAAAATGCTCCCGACCAAGAAAAATTTTATTTTTGTTTTCATACATTTCCTTTATAAATGATATATAATGGTCCCGACCATATCAAGGACATACACAAGTTTTCTTCAAAAGCATATTTAATTCAAGACTGATCGAAGACTGATCTTTTACGTGACTTGAAAACTGAACATTTTCGTGATCTACTGGGAAATAAATACGCAGAGACAGTCCCGATGTTCTAACTTTCTTTACTTGGACAAAGAGTGAATACCAAATAAAAAACTAAAATAAAATAAAAATAAAAACCGCCCGCCCGACCATGAATTTTAGCAGAAAGGATGCTAACCAACTTTTTTTTTTTTATCCCTCCATTATTAGTGCACTTCACGCACTACGTGGCGTTTCAACTCGAAAAGGCGACGGCCTACTGACTATAACGACAAATTTCAAAAGAAAACTTTAAGAGAACTGCTGGTAATATTTAACGCCGTGTCCAAATTTTGGATGTCCGCTTCAAGTTCGTCAGATGTTCGCTTTTATACAGACGGATTACCCGTCGCTGGTATACACACGGCCGTTTTTATTTTTTAAAACGGTCACACGGATGGGCCAAATTTTCTTTTTGCAAATATGTCGAATTGACCATCGGAATCTATCAGAAGTCGCAATCTTTGGGGATGTGAAAACTAATGTTGCTGAGACCGCACTCGTACTTTATTCTTTATTGGTTTTGTTAACTTGAGTATGTCTGTTGGCCTTGATGTTGTTTATTTAAATACGAAGTGAGCAGAAGGTGAGGACCGTGTTAAAGCCGCGATCATGCAAACTTACAAGCAAGAGAGTCTATGAGAGTTCAAACACTCCATCTCGTTTGACCGCCAACTCCCATGCTCTCTCATCGACTCTCGAGCGCTTTCATCAACCTTGAACCTCAAAAGCCGGGTTCAAACCTGCACGAGAGTCTATGAGAGTTCCAACTCTTACTCTCGTTTGACCGCCAATTTGACTATCGAGCGCTCTCGTCAACCTTGAACGTGTTCAAACATCAATGTTCAAACACTCGGCCTTCTCTGAAGGCTTTACCTCGGTGTAAGATCCTCACGACTGACGTCATAGGGTTCCCTGAGAGGTGCACAGATGATGTCACAGTGTGGGCATTGAAGCCTCGTTCTATCACCGAGGATTGGTGGTACGATGCATACTTACTCTCATACTCTACAAAATTTACTTCAATTATGGGAGAATAATTGACGTCATTAGCTTGCTCGACGTCTGGTTAACGTCAGGTTTATTGACCTTAAATGTGTAACTTTACTCCCATAACTAAAGCATATTTTCCTGTCTTTGAGTAGAAGAGTGCAACGTGTCAATATTATGGGGCGATCTATCGCCGTCAGTCGTGGGTTCTTACGCTAAAGGCCGTGTTACACGAGTCAACTTGCAACGACGATTTTCCGCGCAACAATGTTGCGTATTGTGTTGCAAGTTTTTGAAACCAGTTAATAAAAAACTCAAACATGTTGCCGGGCTCCGTGTTGCGTAGAAAATCGTCCCCGGTGACATGTTACACGGGAACGATTTTCAACGCGACATTATTGCGCGGAATATCGTCGTTGCAAGTTGACTCGTGTAACACGGCCTTTAGGTGGTGCCCGTTTGACCGCCAACTCTCATGAACTTCCATAGATTATCGAGCGCTCTCCTCAACTTTGAACATGTCCAAAATATCAATGACAGTTGATGAGAGTTCAAACTCTTGACCTCGTTTGACCGCCAAACTCCCGTGAACTTCCATCGATCCTCGAGCGCTGTCATCAACTTTGAGTCTGTAAGACCGGAATTAAACAAGCATGAAGTCGATGAGAGTTCAGACTCTCACTCTCGCTTGACCGCCAACTCTCATGAACTTCAATCGACTCTCAAGCGCTCTCACCAACTTTGAACATTTTCAAAATATCAATGACAGTTGATGAGAGTTCAAACCCTCACTCTCGTTTGACCGCCAACTCTTGTGAACTACCATCGACTCTGGAGCGCTCTCATCAACTTTAAACAAGTTCAAAATGTGGACGAGAGCCATACATTTGCTGAGCGACTTTTGTCAACTCTCGTGGATTCTCATTTGACCGCGCACATGAGAACCGAACAAAACTCTCATCCAAATCTGGTCACTCAACCCTCAAACAACTCTTATCCTGTTTTGACCGCGCGCACGAGAGTTGAACAAAACTCTGTGTCAAATTTGGTCATTCAGCTCTAACTGTGCCCGTTCGACCCGTATTTAACAAACCGTCCTTTGAACGCAAGGCTTAGTTTAGAAAGAAGAAGAAGAAACAGTAGTTGATCTTGGTTGTAACTGTTATGTGAACCTTCTCGAGTGACTTAAGTAATTCCCAATGCACCACGTTTCTAGTGCAAATTTTTGCTAGTTCCATTCCATTCCCTTGTGGGATAAGCATCACTTTTAGCCCCCACGAGGGAAATGATCTAGCAAAAATTTGCATTAGCAAAATGGTGTATTGCTTATGTATCTCGATCTGGTGTGCCATCCACTGAAGACTCTTATGTGTGTTTTCTGACATGTTTTCTTGTTTGTTTTGTAGTACGCCAACCAGTGAATTCGAGCATTCTACACACAGACGCGCCAATCACCCGTCGGTCCAGCCAATCACAGCAGTTCACGCCACTGGCACCAGATGAGATGCCAGGAGAGGGGGACCTTGTTGGATTGGACGCAGAGTTTGTTACTCTTAATCAGGTAATAACGTCATAAACAAACACTGTTTGATTATACCTTTGTGTGATGGGTGTTAACAAAATCAACTTTCACCCTTACGTTCATTCCGTTCTTCGTGTTGATAACTTTAGAATAAGTAAAAATGGCTCTTTGTAAGAATCTTAGTTGATAAAACTAACTGGTTTTGAAGCTTGAAAAACTTCAAAAGGAATGTACAAATGTTGAACAAACAGTGACCGCGCGCTTTGTTTTGTTTATGTGTGGGCCCAACCGTTTCTTTTGGTTAGTTAACTGTTCATATGCGCTTCAGTACTTTTTGTGTTTTGTGTGGGATCAAGAACAACAAACAAAAGAGACAGAGAACACACGAGAATTTTAACTCATTTATAAGTCGTTCTAAAGATAATAGGCCTTTTGCAGCTAGAGGTCACACGG
>JAOBYF010187546.1:0-10521 GCA_025403605.1 Parazoanthus darwini | reverse complement strand
AATTCTCAGTTATCTGTTCAAAGACAAACTCTTTAGACGTACTCGAAGCCACTTGAGTAGTCCTAGGAGAAAAAATGCAAGAATTAAACTTGTTTGCAAGTTTTGTTGCAATAGTTGAGAAATGCTGGTTGAAGATGTTAGCCATTGAAGTATTTTCACAATACACAACACCATCAGCTTCAATGCAGGAAATAGGAGCCGTTTGATTCCGTGAAGTAATTTCATTTAGTGTTTTCCACAGTGCACTTGAGTTGTTCCTATTTTCTTTGATGAGGTTTGAGTAATAATCTGTTTTGCATTTCTTAATTTGTTTATTGACGTAGTTTTTGAGTCTTTTGTACACAGCCCAATGATGTGTTGAGTTAGACTTGATGGCTTTTCTGTGGTGAAAATCACGCTCGTGCATGGCTTCAGACAATTTTGTTGTCATCCAGGGTGTACGAGTTCCCTTAATACGTGATTTCTTGATTGGGGCGTGCCGATCGGCAATTTCTGTGAAGAGACGACTCCAAACAGAGACCGCAGCGTCGATGTCTTCCTCATTTGCAATTAATGTCCAGTCGATATCTTCGAGGTCTTTCAAAAATTCAGATTTGGAGTAGCGTTTGTAAGAGCGGTACTCAATAGTTTTCCCCGGAGCTTTCTTAACACCCGCTTTGATAACACAAAAGATCAAGGAATGATCACTGAGACCCGATACATGAATAACTCCGTGATCAGTAATCCGATGACTTTTGTTCGAGAACAGTAGGTCAATCAACGTTGATGAGTTTTCAGTGATTCGTGTTGGCTCTTGAATTAATTGCTCCAGATCATGGGTGTCTGACAGTGTGAGTAATTTACGCATCATCAGTTTATCCGAATTTGACTTTGACTTTAGAAAATTGACATTGAAATCGCCAAGTAAAACTAATTCAATGTCCTCAGAGGAAAGTTCCAGTAATGATGAGTTAATATCGTCAATAAAGGTATCGATATGAACATCAGGAGCCCGATAGATAGTCCATATAATTAGCTTCTTGCATTTGCGTCGGCAAATTTCAATTACACACGATTCAGATGAAGGGCTGCTGAGATCGAATCTTGGATGATATGGGATCCCATCACGTACATAAATCATAGTACCACCACCAGTCTTGGCCTTTCTATCATTTCTTACACACGAATAACCAGGAAGGTAGACTTCGCTGTCCAATATAGTTGGTTTGAGCCATGTCTCAGAAACAGAAAACACGTCAAATGGTTCATTCTTCAGAAGAAGTTTCAAGGAGTCCATCTTCCCAAGAACACTTCGTATGTTTAGATGGGCTATCTTAAGACCTCGAGACAAGCAAAATTAAAATGCCTGAGGCCGGATTATAACATGACTCCGGTGACACTAGTACTATATATAAGTATATATAAGTATACTTCGAGTTTTACTAACAACGGGAGTAAGGGTAAGAATAGACTATAGCTGTACATAGACTAATGCGGTACTATAGACAGGCATTTCATCAACGGTAGGGATCGATAGGGTTAGGGTTGGGCCAGCAAACAAGTCCAATGCCAGACTATATTTAACTCAAGTAGATACGTAAGTACACGTTTTTATAAACAATGAAAGAAGGGGTAGGGTTGGACAAGCCAAATGGTGACTCAAATGGAACAACAAGTAGACCCTTAAACAACAACGAGATAAATGTAATAATGTATCTTCAAGTTAGGGATGTTTACGTTAAACTCGTATGGTCGGACTGACTCCAGGGGTTTTACTAACCAACTGTCTCAATGGATTTCTTTTTTCCCCACAGATTCCTCTTCCGAAGGACAAGTTTAAACCTCCCTTGGGATGGAAGTTTGAAGGGGACTGGCACATCAGTCCTGAGCCAAGGTTAGCCTCACAACAAACTAAACAGAGTCTCGCAAGAAACAACAACACTGTTTCGGTCTGGTTATGTTTTGGACGCCAAACCATGGCTGAAATTCACACTATTAGTGAGCACTGACTTCTATCAAACGCTGTTTTCAGGTTAAAAATCAATTTGGGAACCAAAGCTGCTAATTAATTGAATTTATTTGACGAATATTGATACCTTTTCCTTTGTCACATACTAAAGGTTCGATATATAGCTATGACTCACAAAGCACCCAGATGACTTCTCAGCTTACCTAAAACCTAGACTGCAACAATTAGGTCATACGAAATATAGAAGACCAAATGAGTGACCGCTTGTCAGATAGGAGGACCTTAGTAGAAACAATCAGGTGAATTGTGCAACTGGAAGAGGCCAAGAGGGAGGAGGAGGGTGGGGGATGAGGGGTAAAACTGTAACTCCATTATTGAGAATACTCTAGTTGGTCAAATGGCTGTATATAGATATGTCTGTATTTCGATTCTTCCGTAGTACAGCGCTCAATACATAGAATTAGAGCGTGATATATATATTAACAAAAGCAAAAAAATAAAAAGACTACAATTTCATCCTGACAAGCTAGCCTGTTTCGTGATGAACTCACTCTTCAGGGGATTTAATGAAAAGAAAGTTTGTGATCATCATATTTATACTGTAGATTTATAGATTAAATTACATGATTTGTGTATTTAAATGATTTGTTTGGCTGTTACATAGCAACACTTTGTTTCTGTAACGGCATGAAGAGACAAGTTCGTTACCCATATATACGCCCAGTAAGGACCTACATTATAATAAATCCTGGTAACAAACATGATTAAAGTAAAAAATGCCACGAACCCGAATCATTACTAACAAGATCTTCTTCACGGGCAGATGCAGAAAAAGCTACATTAAAGTAGGCACGATTTTGTTTTACCTTAAGTTAATAATGGGCACTTTATGCGGCACTGGTGCGGTAATCACCGTTCTTTATTCCTGTACAGTTTGGTGTCCTCCCACAAACAGATTGGGCTGAAGAACCTTACCGACGAAGCGTTTGAGCAAGAGTCACGAAAGATCCCAGGGGGGACTTTTAGTGCGGCTGCTGCGCATTGGGTGGACGTAGTGAGTTTTTGTGTAACAATAAGAGACACCCAATTGATAGCCACAATAAGAACCACAGTTACCGACATGGTCATACCACAGTCAGATCCGGAGGACGTTACAATTACAACCACTTTTCCTATCATTCAGAAACATACAAGAAATTTGTTTAATTAGCACAATCGTTCTTGGGGGATTTACATATAACTAAAACATTTCAGTAAAATACGATTCATGTTGCGTTTTGCTTATGAGTACATGAAATCTCCACTCTAAGTGTAAACATCGATATTATACTTTCTCAGTAACGTTTCGTTTCGCAGGAAATTGCATAACCTGCAGAAATTCTCTTCGAATTTTTAAACATGGTAAAGCAGCAACCTAGTAAGAGCAAATAGCGTTTCAAATTAGCCCCGCCTCCCCAACGTTTTGCCGAACTACCCCGCTAAGAAAAAGTAAATCCTTAAAGGAATTAAAGCTACTTTACAGTACTTACGATTTTACGTCAATTTGATCTGACGCATGCAATCGCTTTAAATTAAAGTAACATTGATTCAAATCAAGATTTCGTTGGAAGTCAACTTTACGTCCAACATCTTTTTACAGCGCGGTGATCCTATAAAGAATACATCTGAAACAAAGTGTCCTGTGGGGTGGAAGTGGACTAATGATTGGCATGTGGACATTAAACGTCCAGTGGACAGTGATGGTAAGATACAACACTTTTTATTGTTAAATGGGTCCGTCGTTTTAATTTCCACTTAATACGACTTTTTCCCGGCACATCGACTCGCTAAGTATGACGTGTACTGCATCTATATATTGCCATTTTAAATGGAAAATTCCGGTCAGCCTTTTTCTTTCGGCGGACGAAAAGGTGAAAATGGTGCCGGCTGACAAGAACGTAAACATCGCGGATAAAATGAAAATGTATTTTACTTCAGTTCACAAGTGTATTTGGTTTCACTTTGCTCCAAGCTTCAGCTTTTCCTTTAATTAACGCCCTAAAGAAAGATATTCTGCTGTCAGCGACGTGAAACATGTAAAATCGCAGGTCACACGAGCTATGCTTAGCATGCACATCGCTTTGCGACTCTCTCGGGCTCTTTTTTCGAGTTTCGCGTTTGCTTTTATCAGTCGTCCTTGCATAATTTTAGCTTGTGTGGTGCGACTTGTGAGTTGATTTTATAGCAAGTCTACAATTGATGTTCCGTTCGCTTTTAGCAGTCTTCTTTGGATACTTTCTGCTCGTGTGTTGCGACGTTTGGTCGACATATATCAAATCTACAATTGATGTTAAAAGTTTTTTGCTTAAGCAGCATCTACCTGGGCAAATGTTTTAACCAAGGTATTCATAATAACACTCTTTTAAAATCTCACCAGTCTTCCTCAAATCTACAATTGATGTTTCGGTTAAGGGTTTTTAGCTTAAGCAGCATCTACATGGGCAAGTGTTTTAACCAAGGTATTCATAACAACACTCTTGTAAAACCGTTAACTTCGCACCGTTCTGAACTACGCTAATTGTACCTCTAACAAAAAAACTTGATTGCTTAACTAAATGAGTCGACCCTTTAAGCAAAGGAAAAAAAGAAGCACACAAGAAGTTTCCTGATCATTGATATTCCTGACGATTGATGTAGATTTGTTACATCTCGAATCAAAATAACATGACCTGAAAACTCCGCTCCTCGCCTCGAACAGTATATTAGGAAATAAAGATGTGTTCTTTAACTGCATCAATTAATTTTGCTTACTGTTGAAAAAGCGAGACTATTTGCTGCATTCATTGTTCGTTTTTATTCCCGTTAACTTTTTTGTCGCCATCTTGAATTTTCGGGAAAATAGTCAGCGGTAATTAAGTAAGAGGAAACAGCCTCGTTTTGGTGTTTTTCGGACATGGCGGAGAATCAACAATCGATTACTCCTCTCTTTTAAGGTTTCGTAGAAAAAACACGGATAGCAGATATTCATGTTTCATGCAGCTGTTATATAATAACAGCTTGAACTTTCATAGATTTCAGGAATCGTGTAGTGAGTACAGCGACGACCGACTTCGACTTAAATTGATACAAACAACACAACAAAATTATCCTTTTGTAATTTGATATGTAACATAAAATGCTTTCGCCGGCCCGAAAACGATTTAAAAAAGATTTGGAAACAATAGACCAATTTCGATATATTAAAATTCAGCCTGAAACAAAAGACCTCAACACGAGGGTTATGGGGAATAATCCATACAAACGCTATACTTTGTTCCCCAGAGCCTCGTGTTGATCGATGTCTTTTGTTTCAGGCTGGATTTTATAGTATCGAAATTCGCCTATTATGATTTCGTATTTTGTATTTTACGAAATGATTTGGTTTCGAAAAATATTACTTTGCGAAATAACTTTTGTTAAGCAATTTTTTAAAAAATATGGCTTCCACTTCCTATTTTGCGAAGTACAAATCGTTTGATCTGCGCCATCATTTCGCAAATCACAAATTATCGTATGCATAATTGATTAATTTGTAATTTGCGAAAAGATTTTCGTTTAATTCCTTTCGTAATGCACGGTAGGCCTTATTCGGATTACCTATACTCGGAAACCTAAAGGCAGTTAGTCTCGAGAGGGGGCAGTTTAAAAAAATATCGGCGCCAAGCGAAGCGTTGCTGAGAACGGTGAGGCCGAAAGCCGATACTCAAAACTTTTGGATCACCCTGGGTTTCCGAAGATGGGTTCTTCAAAGATCTCAATTGTATTTCTCTTGAAGCCGATTTGTCCCAATGTAGAACAATTCCTTTAATTATATATGTATGATAGCCGGGTCGACATGAAGAAGCCTTTGTACACTGTCGTCTTATCACCGAGAAATTGGGACTATTTGAAGAAGGATGCCATCAATATATTTGATGTTATCCACGTTTCGATGGTTGACATTTCATCACAGCAAAATATGTCGTGTATCGAACCCATTTCAAGCCGGGAGAGTAAAGTCAAGTCCATATCGTAAAAAATACAAATTATAAATATAAATAAATGAATGAATGATTGAATGAATGAATGAATGGATGAAAATGTTGTTATATGTATGTCCTGCATCCGAAGCTTTTACAGACATTTAATTTTCTATATCATCTAATTACAGGATGGGAATACACTTTGGACGTGTCCTATGGAGTGTATAGGCCTGTGCCAAAAGCCTATCACTTGTCTCGGAGGAGGAAATGGATAAGAAACAGAAAACTAATTGACCCTGGTGTTTTTGCAACAGAGGTGTGTAACTTTTCGTTAATTACGAGGTCTTATTTGGGGTGATAAGCTTACAGAGAAAGTCGGTTGTTGTAAGGAGAAAATACTTAAGTTTAGTTCACAGAGAAACTTACTTCCACTTTTGTTGGCAAGTACAAGGTATTTTTTTGTGTGTAGTTCACAGAGAAACTCAGTTTTCCTTTATTTTTTAGTACGAAATCTTAGTTTTAAACTAAAATTTGAACTAAAACTTATAAAATTATTTTTAAGAGCTAGTTTACCACTTTTCACAATGAAACCAAAGTTTATAACCAAAAGATACGCCGGAGTTGTATGTATAGTTTACATGATAATCAAAACAAGGGTAGTAGTTACCACAGCATGGAACATGTTTAACACCCCTGCAACAACAAAGAAGCAAAAGCAGTTTGCTACAGCTCTTCTTTGGTCAGTCGCTTCGCCCATTTGTTTTCTGCGCACTACATCACCGTTTTTGTTTTGAAAGTGAAGTATACATTTAGTGACGGTAATTCATCTCCCTTTACCGACTATATGTCTCAACCATCTTTGTCAAGAAATTAAGCATTAATTTCTTAGAACCTCTTTTTTGAAGCTTCAGGTATAAAACACAATATTTATTTAAAACGTTTCGTAACTCTAACTAGGATATTCAAAAAATAAAACTTGTTTCGATGTCTTCAGAAATCACGCCGCAGTGACGCAATTTAGTCAGATGTCCCAACAGCAATATGGCTTGTGATTGGTTACGTTTATTTTCAGGGAATAAGAGTGATAATGATTACAATAATAACAACAACAACAACCAGCACAATACTTAAAAAAATGTTCTTCCTTGGTTCAAAAGCTTTCTATTCAGTATAACATTAGTTATAGTTGACGTTTACATGTTAGCTTAACGGTTGTGTAACCGTTTCAGTCGGTACTGATAGTTCTGTTTACAATTTTATATAAATATCTCTTAAAAAAACTGCTGCCTTTTTGTTACCACAGCCGTAAGTTTTTGCTGTTGTTGCAAACTAAACAGAACCAAGTGTACCCATGCCAACTTTGATTCTACTCACTGACAGCGATCGATACATGTATTGTTATTTTGTGTTGTCAATGCATAGAAGGAAGACTTGAAGGAGTTTTCCAAAGAGGGCTGGCAGTATTCTGCCCACTTTGACGGTAGAGGTCATGTCAACGCGAGATCCTCGGACTTTGTGCGCCGTCGACGCTGGCATTGCAAACTTGTCAAAGACAAGAAAATATCTACGAAGACTTCAATGCCACCAGTTTTTCAACTGAATATGAAGGTACTTCTTGAAGAGTTTCGTTAACTACTCTGATGATTATTAATATCCGCTGTTACCTACTATGGTGAAATACATGGTTAACGGGAATTATAGGTAGAGAAAGGTGAAACTAAATTACGTAATCAGGTAAGGTGGCCAACTCGGTAACCGTTTGTGCTCACTTTTTTAGGGAAATTGTTCCATAGATACTGATTTCTAGGTCTGTTGAAAACGTTTCCTCAGAAAGTTTGGCCCTAACTCTATAATTTGTTTTTATCTATCAGAATGAAGAAGGGTGTATTAGCTGCTTACCGAGGATGTTTTTGACGTTTCCGAGTGAGTATTTGAACCACTTTAATTTTAGTGGGAAGCTAACGGGTTTACGTCACTGCATGGAATGCTGTTTTACTACTAACTAAGCTCTTGAAAAACAGGACTAAACGGTATATACTGCAAAAAGAGTACATATCTCCAGAAAATATAAACATATACACTAGCAGTCTATTGGAACGGCTCAGAAAAAGTGAAGCAAATAATCAATAAGTTATCTGACCCGGTTAACAATAAGGAAAACTGCTTGGATTCCTAAACCATCTGAGCCCTTGGTTCAAGCTGTTGACAAGGGTAACATTGGAAGCACACACAGGACAAACTGGTCCTATCAAAAAAGTAAAAACTAAAATAAGATGTGCCTGTGTTTGTTTTGGGACACAACTGATAAACTTGCACAAAAACATGTCGTTGACACCAAAGGGGAATTAACCAACATGGAAAAGAAAAAATACACTGGCTAAGTTGTCTCAAGCTATCATTTCATTTGAAGACAAGTTTTTTTTAAAAAAAAAGCTATTTTTTTGCGTTGGCAAGAAAGCTGAATATGGGTTTTCATATCATTTCATTTAACGTATTAAATTGTCATTTAGCCCTGTAGAATGAAAACACACCTCGAAAATGAGGACATCGTGAAAGTGCGAAGGGGAAGGAGTGTAGATAAAGAGGTGATCTGTGTTGACTGCTGTGTCTCTGAGCAACGTGGTCTCTAATGAAGGCATATATTCTAACATGCTTCCCAGTAAAGAGCAATTTTTTTATCAGTTTAAAATAGCAGGAAGATTAGAATGTTCGGGATAAATTTATAATAAATTGTGTTTGTTCTAATACCAGGACCGCACAAGTACCAGCTTTGGGCGTACATATACCAGGCACGTGACCTGCTGTCATTCGACGACTTTGGAAACAACGGTGAGCGAGATTACATGATGTATAGTAGCTTGACTGTGTTTCAAAACCTAGACCTGGAAAAATTGTTTTCGTTTGTTTAGAACATGTAGAGTCTTCATAAGTTGACAATAACAAATATTTGCAGAATTTTGTGTTTTATTTTGCCACCAAAAATCACAACTCAACTAGCATGCCTGTGAGATCAAAGTGTAAGTGCGTGACGTCAATTATATGAATTATGCGTCACCGAGTCAGTGTCTTAGTTTTGATCATACTTCTAGCTACATTTTTTCCTTGTTTTGAAGAGAAGATAGTTTCGCTCACCGATACGTTTTTATGATTTTCCCAGACCCGGTGGCTTGTGTATCGTTTCAGAACCAAAGCCAACTTACTGAGATAAAAATTGACACCCTGTCTCCCACTTGGGACCAGACCCTCATCTTTGAAGACGTTAACATCTACGAGACTGTAGAGAGTGTGTCCCAGTCTCCGCCGACGGTGGCTGTTGAGCTGTTCGACAAAGACGTCGTGGTAGGTGAACCAATAACTCTGCACCTCTGTTTGTTTGTACATGTCCACAATAAGGATAAGGTTTGTGCTCAGGCCCGAAGGCAGGAATTTTGTTGAAGGGGGGAAGTGCAAACCGAGGGCGGCTGGGTACTAACCATTCCCATACTCCATGTATGTGTTCTAAAAATCCTTTAAAAAAGCCAACACGCTTCATTAATTTCGAAACTTGGACCCTTAAAAGCCAAATTAATGGAACAAACGCACTTATGGCCTTTTTTAGTCTTTTCCATTTACGGTAGCGCCAACTGTTACGGATATACCTATTCAGGCTTCTTTAGTGTTTTACTACACCGGCAAATATGGACCATTTTTGGTCCCGCGCACCTCCTCCCCCCCGGCTGCCCACGGGCCTGTGTGCTGCAAAGATATTTCGTTGGAAAAGCTGAAAGATCGCTGATTACTCATTCGTATTACGATAAGAACGATTAAAAATATAAATCTGCTTGTTATGCACACTTTTGATAGTTGAAAACCTTTTCAGGAACGAGGAAAATGCAAAAATGTACCTTTAATAACATCACATTTATCGGTTACTTTGCTTACAAACTTATAGTCTCGGAATAAAACTGTATCAGACAAATTTTTCTGTGTTTTCTGAGATAAAAACGGAGGAAGTGACTAGATGGGTTCTATTCCAATACAACTCATTTTGGTAGGAAACTTGCAAGCCGAAATTCTTCAACTTTTTAAGAACTATAATTCTATAAATGTAAGTATATATGTCAGATTTTACAAAAAAAATGTAAATTTGTTAATTCTTGGTGTGATTAAAACAAAATATAATAAAAAGAGTGTAATCGAAGGAACCCCGGGTTGTTTTAGTTCAGTGTTGCTTATTCTAATACATCAAACATGCTTTCCAGTTCAAGGATGACTACATGGGTCGCTGCATCATAACACCGACTGTCAGACTTCGGGGTCACGAGCTGCCAGAGCCCCGTCTTGTCTGGCACACACTCATGTATGGAGATAAACAAGCCGGACAAGTCCTTGCTGCATGTGAACTATTTCTGGTGCGTACTTGCAGGACTGTAAGATGAAACTGTTGGGGCCGGGAAGGGGAATGGGGGTCTGGGGGTGGGGGTGGGGGAGTAAAATCACAGCTTCGTCGTGTATAGTACGATAAAGACACACTCTTCAGTGGCCACCAAGCTGGTCAAGTCCTTGCTGCAGATGAATTGTTACTGTTTCGTTCAGGTGCATTGTTTGGGGAAA
>JAOBYF010187435.1:0-10523 GCA_025403605.1 Parazoanthus darwini | reverse complement strand
GGGTACAAAATATCTTTTTGAGTATGGCCCCACATATTTGGACCAAGTGGTGGGGTGGACAGCCGGTAGGTGGATAAGATATCTTTGTGATTATGGTCTCACATATCTGAATTCCAAGTAGTGGGATGGAGGGCCGATAGGGGTACAAAATATCTTTCGGTCTTTAGATCCACAAACCTGCTTTCCAGACGGGAGTGGGCGGAGTGCGGTTGGGTAGACTTATGTGGAGTTGGTGGGTGCACAAGATCCGTCAGTAGGTGTGTACCGATATCAGTGTTTTATCTGTGTGTGTGTGGGCGTGTGTATGCGTGTGTGTAAGTGTTAGGTGCGTGTCTAAATGCATTCGTATTATTGTCATGTTTTAATTAGTCCTGAATACAGTTAGTCGTGGACAGTTTGTGAATCTCAAGTAAATAAAGTATTGCATTTTGTTTGCATCGCCACAGATCTTTTTTGGTAAAAGCCCCAAAACTATCCTTTTCTTAGTTGTCATAAGCAACAATAAGATAAGTATACACTTGCATGTGGACCATATCATAAACTGCTTTTTTGTTTTACAGATGTGGATAACGGCGACGAAGCAAGGTCTTACCTGTGCAACATATTTCTGGGTGGGGTCCGAAGTTGAAATAAAAGGTGAGTTGGAGTTTTTTGTTTGAACTATCCTAAAAATAACTGTACTGTGTGGTAACAACTTAGAGGTAGTGACAGACTTCGACTCAAAGGGGAAGAAATGAGTGAAATAAAAAGAGTTAGGTTATTGTTTGCGTGAACTTCTGTTTTTCCCTCGTATATAATTATAATCATTTTGTTTTTGCAGGGATTCGACCAAAGTACTTCTATTTATACAACCAGTAAGTAAAGAGATGATTTTTTGTATCGGTTTATGTTGATATGATTGGCTGAGTCAGTTAGAACTCTGACTACCAGTCCAGGTTCCACGGATCAGCCTCCAGCTTTGTTGATGGTTGAATTATTTCGGGAGCTTCTTTTGCCACACCGTCCGTGGACAGGGGCGTCAAGCCGCTGGTCTAGTCTCCTGAAATGGTATCTCGGGGTGGGGCTCTTGCGAAACCATCATTGTTGCCACCATGAAGTGGGAAGTGGGAAGGTTTTAATGGTTTCTTAACTTAGAATTTTATTAAAAAAATCCTATTTCAGTAATATATCGTGTGTTTTTCAACTGCTCAACCTTGGATTACTATGGTACCGTACTGTAATTTCAATGGAAATCATTTATAGAACTTATCAATTTCTTTTTCCATAGATCTCATCCCTTCGAGCCAAGAATCAATAAAGTTTTGAGCTGGCTGGACCTACCCAAGAAAGACAGGCCAAGTTTTATTACACTGTACTTCCATGAACCCGATCTAGCAGGACACATCTATGGATCAAACTCCGCACAGGTAACAAGAGATCTAAATGCGGACAGACACAAAGACATAGAAAGCCAATGCTTAGAGAAGAAAATAGGTTTTTCTCCTACCCCCATGACCTTCAGTGAAAATCACACAAACAAAGACCAAACTCTCTTCAAGAAATGCAAAGACACATGAAATACAAACGTCAGGCAATCCGATCAAAGCAATCGGACAGAAAGACAAACAGAGGGAGGTCACGCATAGACAGCAATGCAGACTGACAGACGAGCACAAACAAATGTAAACAGATGGACAGTCACCAAAATTAAAAGGACGAAGGATCAATGTAGTTAGGAGAGGCCAGTGAAGTCTTGGAAACACTAAACGAGAAAGTAAAGTCTTGGAAAACACAAAACAAGAAAGTGAATCTAGGAAACATAGAACGGGAAAATATAATTTAAGAAGTGCAAAACAAGAAATAAAGCTCAGAAAACACAAAACGAGAAAGCGAAGTATGTGAAACACAAAAGATAAATAAGTATAGAAAACACACAACAAGAAAGTAAAAGTCTGGTATTCATGGAATGTTGAAGGAGTCTAGAAAACACAGAACGCGAAAGTGAAGTCTAGAAAGTTCAAAATGAGAAAGTAAAACCGAGGATATGCAAAACGAAAAAATAAAAGTCTAGAATAAACGAAATAAGTGAGTAAAAGTCTAAGTAACACAAAACCACAGTCAAACAGACAAAAGGGACAGGTTATAAACGAAATTGATAGTTTGCGTGTAGTATGCGTGCGAAATGCATGTAATTCTCGTGTACAAAGTGTGCAAGAATGCCTTCTTGCGCATACGTGCCGCCTTTTAGAACATACAAATGTTTGGTATTCTTCAATTTTCAGGTGGCCAAGAGTACTAAATTTGTGGATTCTATGATCGGCCGTTTGTACGAGGGACTGAAGGACAGATCTCTGGATGAGAAGGTCAACATTGTGTTGGTGTCAGATCACGGTAGGACATAACATGTAAATGCTAAACAGTAGAGGTTAGGAGAGATCTTTGGACGAGAAGTTCAACATTGTGATGGTGTCAGATCACGGTAGGACATTTAACATGTTAATGCTAAACAGTAAAGGTTAGGAGAGATATTTGGACGAGAAGTTCAACATTGTGATGGTGTCAGATCACGGTAGGACATTTAACATGTTAATGCTAAACAGTAGAGGTTAGGAAAGATCTTTTGGACGAGAAGTTCAACATTGTGATGGTGTCAGATCACTGTAGGACATAACATGTTAATGCTAAACATTAGAGGTTAGGAGCGATTTTTGGAAGAGAAGGTCAACATTGTGATGGTGTCAGATCACGGTAGGACATTCAACATTTTAATGCTAAACAGTTGAGATTTGGAGAGATCTGTTGATGAGAAGTTAAAGTGCAGAAGTGCGCGGAAGTAAGAGGATTTCGTTTCCTAGCAATTAGGCTGAACGTTTCAATATAGAGTTTGTGCTGATTAGCTTTATTTTCCACATTGATTACCAATTAAATGAAGGAAGGAAGCACGAATATTAACTAACTAACCTGTTTTTTTAAAATTTTGAATGTGTTTAATTATATCCATTTTGAAATCACTGGTGATTCCTGCTGTCGTATTGGTTCCCAGTGGCCGATTTAGTAGGACCTTTTTCTTGATACACTACAACTACCACAATGATTTGCCTCCTTTTTTTTGTATGATAACTACTGATAATTGTTCTTCTATTCTCATGAATAAGAAAGTAAACTTGTAAAGCATTTTGATAGTTGTAGTAAACGCCATCGTGCAAACGTACTATTGAACACATTTGAGTCTGCAATCGAAAACTTTTGACTCCGTTGTTTTTTAATCTAATCAATAACAATACCATTGATAACGATATTGACATTGACAATGACAACACCAATGATGAATTATTTTATTGAAAACAACGACAGTGACAACAACAACAAGGACAATGACAAACATACCGGCAATGAAAACAATGATGAAAATGACAATGACAGATACAATGACAGTGATAATGACAAGAACAACAAGAACAGCAGTTTTATTGTTTTCTCAAAGAGAAAATTGATCCAGCCGTGTAAGGTTCTCCAACGTTATATTTAGCAAAAGATTCATTCATGTTTCTCCAGGGATGGCGAATGTGAGCTGCAATCGAGTCGTGTTTCTGGATAAGGTTGGTGGTAACCCTTAAGACAATCCAGAGATTTAGCATCACGCATATGCGGTGAAACGGCAAACGGAAGGAATGGAATTGAGAAATTAAGTTTATATGCAGTAAAGCTTGCTAAGACAACGTAACATTCATTATCTTTGCTAAAGGACCGAAAACGGGAAGTTTCAGAGAAAGAATGGTTTGCTATGCAGTCTAGATCAACAGAAAACGTAGACGTAAGATCGTTCCTTCCCGATTACCCTTTCACGTATACGTGGTGTGGGCCACATGGGAGAGTACTTCATATGGGTGTAAGTGCATGTGTTACCCCCAATAAATAGAACGTCATTTCTTTACTTTTGTTTAGTTAACTTAACTTTACTTAACTTTACTCATTGTGCGAGTTGAAGAATTTCCGACCTTGGAACGATGCCGACAAAATCGGTAAACATTTCTACATTATAGAGATTTTAAGTATCAACGGCAAGAATAAAATCCATATCAGGAGTGATATAAATACCTCTGTTTTAACTCCGTATCTGTTATTTATTTTTGTCAACTAACGCGCTCTTCATGTTGTACCCAAGTATCATGTTTCCCCTAAAAGCTCCAAGGGCGATTGTTTGAAGTTTTAATGCGAGATACGGAGACTCCTGTACTGAGAGTATTTATTTCAAAGTAATTCCAAAGTTCTTGCTTTCAATATCAAATTTTCTATAGCACAATGATAAGTTCTCCTATTGTTCCCTCAACAGTACAATGTCACCCTTAATGACGTCGACACGTCTGTGCCAGGAGGCACCTTTTTGACCATGAACCCAAAACCTGGAGGTACGACACAAAGTTCCCGTTGTTCCTGGATGGTGGCTGAAATGTAACAAAACGATTGATCGTTTTATCTTGTATAGTTTCTTCACCCACGTTCTCTTTACTCGTTATTCGTACTTTTTTCTTAAACAATATAGTTATTCAACGCTTGCTCTGTATACGTTCTGAAAATGGTTTAAACAGGATATATTATTTATGTTTTATACTTACGTTCTGCATTTTACACTATGTTCTACAGTGATATGTATACACACGTTCTTCATATTTTGGCTGTATACACGTTGTAGTTAAAATGGAACTTAAAACACACACTAAAAGAGTTTTATATCAAGCTCTGCGCACACTGTACATAAGAAATAGGTACCTAAATAATTATTCTAATTCTTCATACCTATACTCTAGTACCTATCAGTCATTGAGGATTATTCTACATACTTTCTTGTAAAATTTATACCTACTTAAGTTTTAGTTGAGGTGGCTGTCATTATGCATTACACCTATTACACATGTTCTGTGTGTGCAAGGTTAGCGCAGTTGGTAAAATCTGCCAACCAGAAGGTCCTGGGTTCAAATGTCCGGCCTGGTTGAGGCAACCTTCTTTTGCTACACCGCCCGTGGACTGGGACGCTAAGCCGATGTTTTAGTCTCTCTTGACATCGGGGAACTTGAAAGATCGCACGCACTCCTCGAAAAGAGTAGGGTATTCCCGGTGTTGTGGTCTGTTAACTTAATGTTTCAGACAGAAAATCACTGTTTACCGCCGACAGCGGTTTGGCTATAAGACACTCAATCACTGAAACAAACACTTGCTGTGAAAAGGTTGCTGAAAAGACCCGCGGGGAAAAGTTTGTTCTACACATGTATTACACATGTTCTACACACGTGTTACATATTTTACACACAAATTACACCTAATCTAAGCCAATATTACAAATGTCTTACATATGTTCTACACACGTTTTACAGGTATTCTACACACTAGGTACACCTCATCTAAACGCGTATTACATATTATGTCTTACATATGTTTTACATATGTTCCACGGACTTTCAACACACGTGTTTCACTCGTTTTACCAAACTGAACAAAGTTAGACATGTTATACGCAGATACTACACGTACTCGACACGCTCTACTAACGCTTTATAAACGTTTTGTTTGGTAATATTCTAATTAGTTTCGTTTCCTCTACATGCGTTCTGTCCTTTTTAACAGCCAACTCCCTGGACATTTTATCCAAGCTACAGGTGCGTGTTAATGATCAAACTTTTAGTTGAAGAGATTCAAGCACAAAAACCAAAAACAATGTTAGCAAATGCATCAGAAAAATCCTCCATTTTTCCAGAGAAGCACAGGCAAAATTTTGGGAAATCATCCGAAAAGTTCAGCCAAAATCTGGGAATTTCATCGCCAAAAAATTGGGAAACTTTCAGAAATTGCTAAAAAAGTTTTAAGAACTTCTGCCATTGTTATCTTTGCTAGTGAGGATGTGGAAAATAGGCCACTAATTTTATGCATGCTTTTTTTTCAGCAAGGCATCCCTGCAAAACAAAACACTATATGAATATAGTTTATTTATTATTATTATTATTATTGTTATTAGCATTATTATTATTAGCATTATTATTATTATTATTGTTACTATTATTATTATTACTACTACCATTACTACTACTACTACTACTACTTTATCATCATCACATTTGCCTTCAGTTTTCAAATACAGGCTGGTTTCTGAAAACTAAGCGAATGTTAGGCTTGCTTAGCCGAGCGTTCTATATTAATATTTATTTACATATGACAATAAGAAAGATTTGCCAGGCTGAACTTATTCTTGAACTTTTTTTCCTTCCAGTGCAAAGACCCTCATCTGAGAGTTTCCTTAAAAGAAAAACTACCCAAGAGACTTCATTACTCCAAAAACAGGTAAGTCCGCGTTTGGTTTCAACCGTGTCCTCAAACCAGGCGGGGGAACCTTTTTCTTCATGGCCTTTTGTCCAGACGTACAAGTCATGTATACATTTTTTGTGTTTTTATAATCCAAAAATGTTTGCCGAGAGTACGATTTAAGTCGGGAAATACAACTTTACGTGATTGTAACTTAAAGGTCCAACTCAAGTTACTTTATGGCTTGTAAAACCCGGCTGTAAATTGGTAACCGTATTTCGGCAACATTCCGGTGGCAGGCTTAAAGCTGAAAAAGCCATAGAACGCCCCTGCTGTCGATATTGAATGAGTGGGCGCCCCCGGTTCTTATTCGAGGAACTAACACATTTTTCTGTTATCCGCTTTTCATTTGGTCTTCCACAAGTTTGCGATGCAGTTTACCATTTTCATGCTTTGTATATATTTATTATTTTGCAGGCGAATTGGAGAGATTGTTGTAATTCCTGAAGTTGGTTGGTTGGTTGGAATAAAGTACGTAAAAGTTGATTTTGTCGCTTGTAGATTACTCGGAAAGTTTAATTGCAAAAGTTTAATAATAATTTTGACGGGCTCGTTTTGCTTGTATAAAATAGTGTTTTCACTGCACAACCAGGGCCATTGAGCTATAGATGTTTTTATAAACATCACATGTTTTTGAACATATTAAAATACTTGGCTCATAACATCACTCCAGTGAATGCTTAGGAACTCAATTTCTATTTCTGAACTTTCGGGGGGAAATTGCCTCTATAATCCCTGTAGACCACTTTCATAATACGCCCGAGTGGCCATGAACAAAAACTTTGAGTCGAGGCCAGAAAGGTTAAAATACAGCAAATGTATGAGAAATGGCATTTGACCTCGACTTGAAGTTACTGTTCATGGTCACGTGGTGAGAATTGTGAAAGCGGTGTATAGAATGGGAGAAAAAACAAGGCAGCGCAGTTGGGACGAACAAGAATAAAATACAGTGGATCAGAACACCACTCACTGGTTTTGATGTATTTGTGGTGGTAGTAAGTATTGTTGGCGACCATGCAGAAGGAGGATCATTCCTTGAACTAATGAAGTTTCTTCTTCTCCCAAGTTCCACGGCGGGATATAACACCAAATACTGCACGGGTGGTGGCCATGGTTACGACAATATTGACATACCCATGAGGGTAAGCTAGCTACTGCACCAGATAGAAAATTTCCTACTGTTTGAACAAATATTGGAAATGAACGTTGGATCGCTTGTGTTTATCTATTTGATATTTTTGCTTCTATTTCTTGTATCACAAACTCATGCTCGAAAAATGGGATAAAACAGGGAGATATTTTAATAATTTAAAAATTCCAAAGAGTCAACCGTGTTTTTTATCCTTACTGCAAGACAAAAGCTTTCTTATTCATTTAATCGCTTTTTTAAAACAAACGACCATAGGTATTCCTCAAATTTAAAAACAGCACAACAATTTGTCACTTCGAGGCAATGTCTTAAAACTGCTAATTCAAACAATCAAAATACTTTTAAAACACTTTCAATTTTAAATGAAAGCGCCTCTGAGATACTTACTTTAATATTATAGAGGAAGAAATGTTTCATTCGTAATTAGTTGTTAAAGTTATAGAAGAAGAATGTTTCATTCATAATTAGTTGTTTTTAAAAGTAACTAGGTAGCTGGAACAATTATCTTACTCTATAAGAGTAGTCGCTATATTCAGGTTAGCCTTAAGTCGTACTGTAAGTATTACAATTGGTTATGGTGTTAGTATGCTAAGGTTAGCGTTAAATGTGTTGTGTTGATGTAAGGGATAAGGTTAAGGTTAATGTTGTTTTTAGTGCCAATGTTTTTACAGAAACTACAAAACTACTAAAACCAAGAATATAAAAATAAATAAAATTAACTGAAAAACTTGATTAGTAACAAGAAGTATTCATTAAATGTTAGTGTTGGTGTTAGTGGGTGTGCTGGTGTATATGTTAATGTTAGGTTGAGCTTTAGTTTTAGGTTAAATGTTAAGGTTAATGATAGTGTTAAAGCAAAAGATTAGAGTTGACTGTTAGGGTTGGTGTTGTTGTTGTTGTTGTTGATCATTTGAGGTTATTTTTGGGTTAGGGCTAGTGCTAGTGATCGGGATTGGGTTCGTCTTGACGTTAGTAATGGTATTAGGCTTAGTATTAGGGTTAGCGTTGGTGTCGGTATTAGTATTAGGTTTAGTGTAAGGGCTAGGGCTAGGGTTAGTGTTGTTGTTGTTGTTGTTGATCATTTGGTGTTATTTCTGGGTTTAGGGCTAGTGCTAGTGATCAGGGTTGGGTTCGTCTTAACGTTGGTAATAGTATTAGGCTTAGTGTTAAGGTTAGCGTTGGTATCGGTATTAGTATTAGGTTTAGTGTTAGGGCTAGGGCTAGGGTTATTGTTGTTGTTGGATTAGGGTTAGTGCTAGTGATCAGGATTTGGTTCGTGTTAACGTTAGTGTTAGGCTTAGTGTTGGTGTTAGTATCAGTGTTAAGGTTAGTGTTAGTGTTAGTAATAAGTTAATTGTTAGTATTAGTGTTAGGGTTAATTAGTGTTGGCGTTAGTATTAGGCTCAGTGTTAAGGTTAGTGTTAGTAATAACTTTAGTGTTAGTGTTATTATTAGTAATAGTGTTAGTGATAGTGATAGTATTAGTAATAGTGTTAATGTTATTGATAGTATTAGTAATAGTGTTAGTGTTAGTGTTAGTATTAGTAATAGTGTTAGTGAAAGTGATAGTGTTAGTATTAGTAATAGTGTTAGTGTTAGTGTTAGTATTAGTAATAGTGTTAGTGATAGTGTTAGTATTGGTGCGAGACTTGGTGCGTTGACAAGTGTGCATGGTAATTGAAATTATAAAAGGAATAAAGTAGGGTCTGTTTAGAATATTGCTTAACATAACTAAGACAGTCGATTTAAAAATACGTTTATGTGTATATCTTTTGTTAAAGACAATATTCGTTGCTCATGGTCCTTCATTCAAGAAAGGAGAAGTTGTGGAACCATTTGTGAACACCGAGATTTACGACCTGCTGGCAGGTAATTAACACTGAGATCTTGTTTCGAGTTTCTGTCAGTTTAAGTGTAGCTTGGAGTGTTTTCTAACCGTTTCTAAATCCCTTGGACTGCAATGGTGCACGTTCATTCAATGATTAGCCATAGAATGTCGGACTAGAACACAAGTTCCTTGATTTCAAAAAGAATTGAAAGCCGTTTAAAGAATTTATTAACAATTTCTTCGGACCTTTGTAATCGCTTTATTTTTTTCCTTTTTATGTTTTAGTGTTTTATGTATCTTTATACTGCTTGTACGAACTTATCAGAATTTAATTGATATAGGGTTCTACTCGAACTAGCTTAGCTAAATTGATTTCTTAGGATTAATGTTGTTTAATTAAATAAAACTGAAGTTAAACAAGTTTTATGTAATTCAAATGACCAATACAATACGATACTGAAAACAGGGTGAATATTTTGGAATATAGAAATCCTACTACATATTAACAAAAACGATAAAAGCATGCAAACCTTTTCAGTGTTACTCAAGGTGAAACCAGCAAAGAATGATGGGACACCTGGTAGCTTGGCGCATATTCTGAACCCGGATGTTGACGTGACGGTACCCAAACCGAAATCGGATGGACGTATCATGAGGAGCGATATCTGTCGATATCCGACTGACCCCGCTGTCTTAGCGGTCAGGCAGTGTAGCTCGTGTGTTTGTCCTTTCTGTGAGGTAAATGAGAACAGTCCCTTATTCTCTTTGTCTTTCCTCCAGGCTTTTGAGGAGCTTGAGGCTTAATAAACATTTCTGATATTTAAAAGTTCATAGTTAGTTTTGTTCGTACCCTCAGAAGCCTAAATAGCTCTCAAAGACCTGGCAATGGGGAAGAAACTGTAACGTTTAGAAGTTTAAATAGAGTTAATGTATATAATTCATTGAAACTAGACAGTTTATGAACTCAAAAATGCAAAGCGAGAGTGGTAGGGTTTAAAATTCATACAACCGCAAGTTGTCACTAGCACTCATATTTCTGCATTGTAAAATGTTTGGCTTTTAGTAAACTAAAAACACCGCTCTTAGGGGTTGAGGCTCATTAAATAAGTTGGGAGTTTATTTTGGACCTCAGACTGGGGGGTTACTAGATAACAGGGGCTTAATAGAAGTGGGGGTTATTAGATGCTGGGGGCTTAATAGAAGCGGGGCTTT
>JAOBYF010187324.1:0-10529 GCA_025403605.1 Parazoanthus darwini | reverse complement strand
TACAGCTATTTCTAAAAGAGTTGTCATAGTCAGTAGGTGGTCGATGTGCGGTGTATCAGCCCCACTAGTGAGCAGTAGACAATCTCTTTAGTGATATATTCAAAGGTGTTTACTCTTACATTCATTTAGTCTTGTTTGAGTTTAGTTTATTAGGTTCATGACAGTCTTAACATATGAATACAGTGTATACAAAGTGTTACAGGGATAAGGTAAGATGGTCCCAGTTGAGTTGATAACCTTCTTTATATGAATAAAAATTTCAGAACGTACAAATATAAAAGCAGAAAATAAGAGAACATTCAGAGAGCTTTCGCAGTGGCTGGTAGGATGAAAGGTTGCTGAAGTAGTGGTTGGACAGTGCTGCCTTCACAGACGGAAGGGTAGTGCGATTTTGAAGAGGACCTAAAGTAAGTTTGACTGTAATTAGCGACCACATCAAAGTTATTTGGGTTAGAGTTGCCAGTATTGTAGCAGCGAGTTGTAGAAGTAACCTGCGCATCAGCGCACATCCAAGGTCGCAAGTTCAATCCTCAGTCTTGCCGAGGAATGAATTATTTAAGACCTTCTTTTGCCACACCGTCCGTGGACAGAAATGTTTAATAAGCCGTTGGTCTACTCTCTCGACCTCTTTAGGCAGATTTAAAAAACCCACAAATTTCTTTAAAGAATAGGGTAATCCCAGTGTTGTGACGGTGGAACGCTACAACTCTACTACGTCTTAAATGTGTTATCCTCAACAAATGAAGTGTCTTTAGTTATGTGAGTAAGTGAGCGAGTAAGCGAGCAAGTGATCATGAGTGAGTGAGTACGTAAGTCGAATGCTGAGCAGATGTAGCAACATGTACTCGGAAAAGGGATCAATAAACGACAAGGCCTTTATTAGAGCAAATATCCTAACTGATTTTCCACTTAATGAAGTCATTCAACTGCTTGAAAAAATTATTGTAATCGTGTACCTTCTTTCATCCAGCGGCGAGTTCTCCTCCAGTCCCTCCCGGCCACTGCACAGTCTATCCCGCTGCTGCTGTGTTAGAACACAGCGGTCTACACGTAGAGAGGAGCCTGGTACCACAGCCCCGTCAATTTGCAGAACCAAGTCTGGGGAGAGGTTTGATCAGAATGAGTTGATCTTGCAAAGAATAGAAAACTACTGAAGCTATTATGAAATCTACTAAAAGGTTGCAGAACAACTCAACCGGCGAAAGACGAGATGGCCCTAACTATTAATTAAACTTGTCTGTAGAAACAAGCTGGTGTTCAGTAAAATGTCTTGGAGTATTGGTATGCAGCTGTATGTAAACATCGTTATCTAATAACAGTAATAACAACTCTATTGAAGTGTAGTAGTAAAATAGCAGGGACAGCCTAACATTATGTACAATTCTAACTTCCTATTAACACGGCTGGGTGGCAACTCTAGACACTCAACTTCTGTCATTCAACGCACCTCTAGGATCCCTCAGGGCACAGTACTGCCTGATACGGGCGATATCAGAAGCCAGGTTCGTGAGCACGGCTCTCCTCTGCTGTTCGGAGTAAGAAAGTTTGGGGTCGCTCCAGGCCTCTCCACACGACACGTAAACGTGCTGGTCCCGCTGCAGTTGAGACAGGTTCTGTATCTCCCTACCACTCTCATCGTACAGTCGTCGGGCAGCAAATGGCAGAGAAAGAGCTTCGGTACATCTGTCGAGAAACTGATACAGAAGAAGACCGGGATAAGAATACTAATGTCTGTTTGCTATTTAGGCATTGTACTATATATTGCGAGAGGTATACATCAGTTATAGATACTAATCGATTGCAATAACTACATTTACTATATGGCTGAACGATTTCGCGCGCTGCGATTGGCAAATTTCAGATAGTTCTGGAGCGGTCTCACTTGCTTTAAACACTCGAGAAAGCCATATAATAAACATCTTATTAGCCTCGTTTGCGCGGTCCATACGGCAAGTTATGGATCCTCGTTTTTTCCTTCCTCGTTTTCACGAAGGAAAAAACTCGGTCCATAACTTGCCGTACGGACCTCGCACACGGTTAATAAGAGGTATGTATCACCGGTAATACACGATAATCTTTACTATACAGACACTGTACTACACCCACAAAAACGTATACATCAGTTATAACGTTCTTACACCCAATGTTGTAAACTAAAACGTCCGTATCACCGGTGATACGCGATACTATGTGCTATATAGACATTGTACTATATCCTGCGAGAGCTTCACATCACACATAGGTACATATCCAATGTAATAAGTACACGTATCATCGGTGCTACTTGTTAAGTTTTGCTATATATGCGCTGTACTAAATCCTGAGACGCTTACATCAGTTATATAGTCTTCCGTTGCACTACTCAAATCGTATCGAACGTATACAAAAAATGGACCCTTCCTTTAATAAGACGCCCGCAAAATAACCAGCTGCCCCCGTCTAAGTGATAGAATTCATTAACTTTCTATGAAGACTTTTAACATAGTTGCCAATAGCTCCAATCTCGAACATTTATTTCAAACAAAAAAGGTACACATGGAAGAACACTTGAAAAAGTGGAAACTTATTCATTTTTCGTACAGAAAGAAGCCTTTTTAACGTTGGAGGACTAGTTTTGTAAAACGTTTTTTTTGGGGGGGGGAGGGGTTGCCGAGTATGCTCTGACGAAGGGCTTGCGCCAGAAACGTCACATTCACAACCAATGTTATGTCATTAACGAGGCAATACTGTGTGCAGTGGCACAAATATCAACAAACAAGGTGGAACCCTACCAGCTGAAGCTCCAAGTGAACGAGATCAAGAGGATGACAAGAGCCGTTCTCCATGTTAACACTGGGCTTCTTATCTTCCTTGGCAGAATTGGTTGATTTTCTAGAACAACAGAAAGACATTGACTTAGCAAGTGCAAAGAAAATTTAACTGTGGGAATTTGGTAATTCTTTGGAGAGCACGCAGAAGGAACAAAAGGAATCAAATGAAGACAGAAGGCCGTAGGCATCAAAACAGGAACCATAGCTCGACTGGCACTAGCAATACACACAAACATAACTGTCTGTCTAGATCTGTTTGTTTGTCTGTCTGTCTCTACGTATGTATACGCGTGTATGTCAGTGTGTGCAGTGTATGTATAATTGTGTTATTGTGTACATAAATAGCTGTGTATCTGTATGTGTGTGAGTGTGTGATTATGTATTTGTATGTACATATATATGTGTGCGTGTGTAGACGTGTGTGTGGGAGGAGGGGGTCTGTGTGTGTCGGTCAGTTTGTATACATGTAGGTATGTAGAACTTGCATGCATGCATACGTTACAATATCAACAAAACAAAACCAAAGAAAAGATTTACCTTTTGTGCTTCTTATTTGTTGGACTAACATCGTGTATCATCTGCTGAAAAAGGATTTTAAGAGTTTTGGTTGGACAAACCACACCACTTATCTGCTTCTACAAGCTTATCAAATACTTGAATACGAAAGTATTGTCTAGTCCTTTTTTTGACATATAGTAGATTCAGCCAGAGTTAATACTAGATTAATTGTATTAAAACTATTTCTTATGTATTTCTTTATGTATGTATTGTATTGGTATACTGTTCAATCTATTGTAAATTTCTTCACTACAGTGGTTTAAATAAACAACAACAAAAAGATCTAACTACATGGATAATTACATGTTATGTAGCGGTAAATAAAGAAATTTACAGGGTAGAGCTGTGTCAAGCTTGGAGTTCAGCCAAACTCTAAGATAACAACACAACAACAGCAAAAACAACATGAATTTTACTCCATCGTTGAATTAGAAATTACTTTAACAAAGATTACAAGTTGTTTTGTGTACAGAGAAATTCAGAGAAACCACAAGAGCTTTTTAAAACTAAGTGTCCTTAGTTAAAACAGGTAAGAACTATGAAACCTTAATAGAGCGCCTTTATCAATAGACCTCAAAGGCACTACTTACATTTTACCTTTAAAAAAATTCATTTTTAACGAGGTGCATGTGTCTCTGTAGTATTACCGGTAGTTGTCTTTTGAAAGCACTAGCACAATGTGCAGTCTCAAAAGGGAGAAGCCGATGTCGCTGACAGGCACAGTATCATGGAAGTGGAAAACTAGACTCATTACGGTTTCATTTTCCTAACAAGGGACTAGTGAAACCACTAGTAATAATTGTAATCAAAAGGACGAAAGACAAAAATTGAACAACAAGCTGGCAAATTTAGTGAAACTGTCGCCAAAACTGAACAGAGTGAGCAACTCACATTAGTCAGATCCGGTCCAATGACAGTGACCCCCCTGGAGGGATCGGCTTCACCATTCTTCAGCACTCGTAGTCGTACAGGTGGTCCTATGGGAGGAGAGGGTGAGTATACGCTTTGTTACTGTGGAAGGAGAAGTTAAGTGATGTTCTGTTACTGTGGGAGGAGAGGGTGAGTATATACTGTGTTACTGTGGGAGGAGAGGGTGAGTATATACTGTGTTACTTTGGGAGGAAAGGGCGAGTACATACTTTGTGTTACTGTGGGAGGGAGGGTGTATATGTCAAGCCCTTAACAGCCATCATAATGGCTAAATGATGATTTCTGCAATTTTCCAAATGTTCGCGAGAGGAACAGATCGTAAAAGTCCTATTTCACCTTTACGTTGCCGAATTTTTCCTTGAAACGAAAAAAGATCAATTTTTCTCCGTTTTTTAGTTTCAAAAATGTCATTTTAGATACATGCGGTCAATGGAAGTGATGTGAGGACTGTAATCAGAAGAGATCATTGTAGAATTGTAAAATTGCAGACGGCCAGTTCAAGAACTTGAGTTAAATATCCACCTGGAGTACGAGCTGCACTGCAAACAAAACAGCTGAAGTTGAGGTTACAGGGTTTTCTAGATTTTGTTCTCCTTACCATTAGTGGCTGGTGCTTTGTTCTTGTCCGACGCTTTTCTGATTGGTGGAGCAAAAGCCAGGAGGAACCCCTCCATTGGCCAGTTAAACTCCTGCAAAGTGAAAGGTAAAACACAAACTTGACATAGTCTCAGAAACCATTTGCAGGGAAGAGCAAAACGCTTACATGTTAAGTATTAGTTACCACCTGTATTGCTCTGTCTTGTTCAATGTCCCGTCCCGAATTACAGTCCAGAAGAAGGCGCGTTTAATTTGTGTACAACCACCAACTCATTGAGACACGTGTACACTGACCGACAAATGGACACCTGTTGTAAGTCAGGCAGAAAAACTGGACGTACAAATCACGCTAAGTCAGCCATCACACAGATGCCAATGTTAAAGAATTTTACTTGGTGTGTGACATTGCAAGCACTGAGGGCACACGTTTCTAGGGGGGTAGGGGTAAGTAGGTATACCCACCCATAAAATTTAGAAAATATAACCTCTAGGAAATGCCATTTGCTGCCATTCAATTATTTTCAAGTTATCAATACATATCGCAGTTAGAAGCATTGGGAAGCTGAAAGAAGATATCAAGTTTTCCATTAAGTATTTATTATCAAGTTGGAAAGGACACCAGATCGACAAGCAAAGATAAACTTGTGGCCCACTATGCGCACTTTACCCCCCTTTCTCTGCCAGTGCTCCAATTTATGAGTATTTAAAGCTAAAGCTACACGGAGCAGAAGAAAGTCTAAACAGACGTTGGAGTCACTGAGGATCGAACCGGGGACCTCCAGCTGAGCTACGCCTGCTTGTGCATGCTGAAATAATTGTGAGGCGAGTGATGCGTGCTCAAGGCTTGTGATCTTGCATGTCCGCAGTACCTCATTCCACCCGGTACTGGTTGTGACGGAGAATCGTTATTTATACTAACTCATACAAAGTCATGCACCTTGAAAGGCACACACACACACACACACACACACACACACACACACACACACACACACACACACACATACACACGCACTAACGCGCACAAACACAATAAACCAGACGGACGAGTCAGGTCAAGTTAGTTAGTCACTGTACCTCGTTCCAGGTCCCATCCTCTGTTACCGGCCAGGAAAGAGCGCGTTTGTTCCACTCACGATTTGAAACTGTTGAGAATTTCCACTGGCCGATGTTACTAAGATCTTCCTGCTTTATGGCCCATCTGTAAGACATAATGGTGTGTCCTCTTGATGTCTGTACTGTTGCAGTAAAATAATAGCCAAAAATTGTATAACGCAATCTACAATTGGTGCACTTCCTTAGCTGAGTTCTAAACTGGTTTTCACCAGCACTGATCGATAAAACTGTTTTCTTCCTCCTGGCCAGGGAGGGTCAGTATGTCACGGTTTTGTCTCCCTGGGACAGTGGGTTGTCAGTATGTCACGGTTTTGTCTCCTTTGGACAGGAGGTTGTCAGTATGTCACAGTTTTGTCTCCTTGGGTCAGGGGGTTGTCAGTATGTCACAGTTTTGTCTCCTTGGGTCAGGGGGTTGTCATTATGTCATGGTTTTGTCTCCTTGGGACAGGGGGTTGTCATTATGTCACGGTTTTGTCTCCTGGGACAGGGGGTTGTTACTATGTCACGGTTTTGTCTCATTGGGACAGGGGGTTGTCAATATGTCACGGTTTTGTCTCCTGGGACAAGGGGTTGTCAGTATGTCACGGTTTTGTCTCCTTGGGACAGGAAGTGTCAGTATGTCCCGGTTCTGTCTCGAATATATAACACCTAAGGGAGGGATAGACGGGTAGTACCAAAGGAACCTACATTGATCCTGATACGTTACCTCTGTGCAGCAGACGAAGGATGTTTATGTGGAAGTTTGGGGATCACTGCAATCAACAGGTTCCGCCCTCCATATGTGTCCTTGAGGGTGGCTACAGAAGCCACGGGTGTCACACTTGCTTTCTGGTCGTTAGCTGGAGCCTCTTCAGTCTTCCTATCTTTCTCCTCTTTCTTTTCATTTTTCCTTTTCTTCTCTCCTCGTCACTGTCATCACTACTGCTACTGCTTGAGCTACGTTTGAACTCGTCACCGCCAAAACCGAATCCATTCACAAAACTAAGATTGCCTAGTCTAGATCCAGACTCTTTTTCTTCTGGCTCTGGCTGGGAAGGACTGGGTTCACATGAGCCTGCAGCATCCTCTTGCTGTACAGCGGTAACTTGTTGGTTGCCAACAAATGTTAGTATGACATTTGGTTTGGCCAGGCAGTAGATTTGTCCAGTGTGGCTGAAACCCCATTGCTGATAAGGGTCTTGGGGCGCTCTAGCAAAACAAACAACAAATGCGGTTAGAAACCAAGATGTTTAAGAGGTTCAAGTAGAAATTAATAAAAGATCCTGGATTGGACCAATTTATCTCCAGTGGCAATGATGACCTTGTGCAGTTCTTGTTTGTTTGTTAGGATTTCTTTACTTTGCAGTAAATTGTTACTAACAGCGTGAATGGCATAGTAAGTTAAAATCTACGTGGGTGCATTTCTCAATTGGGCAAACAAATCATTTCATGATGTGCCTTGCGAGCAAATTATTCACAAAACATGTGGGCCTAGTATCATCATATATCGGCTGATCAGCATGCATTCTGGCATGTTGACCAACGCACGGCTGATTAACAATCAAGAAAAAAAGTTGACAAAAAGTTGAGGAACATACAACACGAAGTCTAACCAAACAAAACAGCTAAAGTTTGGGCTCATTATCTGGGTCTTACCTCTTGGCCACAGTGACCGCAAACCCTCTGTGGAGCTGATCTGCCAGCTGAACGTCCACTTGTGTCTCTGACAAACACAGTGCTAACTGGGGAAAGGCTCGACTGTGGATTAACCCGTTCTTAGTAAGGAAGTAAAGAAAAGAGACCATATATTATCACATATACCCAACAGTCGGACATTGATAAAAAATAGCACAATGTAGGGCATACATCAGAAGAGAAAAAGAATCTTAAAAATAAGTTTCCCAGAGAAGAAAATAGAAGAGAGGAGAAAAGGAAAAAGCAAAGAAAACATAAAATACGACATACTTTGTTAATGACCCACTGCTGAGAATCTGGCGGCCATATCTCTCGGTCTCCTTTCCTTCTTTTCCTGTCCAAAGAAAGCTCTGGATACAACACGAGAGACTCGTACTTTTTGAACTGCAGGAAGCATCTTTCTCTTTCCACTTGAGCCATCTGAAGACCCTCAGCGTACGACAACTTCTGCGCTGGCTCCATTTCTAACTTGACATCCTGTTGCTTTCCATTTGATGGAAAACCAGTCACCGCTCGCCATAATGTTGGTCTCTCTTTCCCCTTCTCGTCATCTCCCAATGGCTCACGTTGAATAATCTCTTTCTCTCCCCACAGGGAAACACATGTTGCTTTGTCAAAGTTCAGCTGAAGTGCCATCACTGGAAGTTAAATCAGTTTTCTTAAAATATTTAGTTACTGTATATATTCAATCACCAGTAGGTGGCATCAATACAAGTTATATGAATAATAACTCTTTTGTAAATTGACATCGTTGTAAACAGTCTTCAAATATTTTAAACGCAAAAGCTGCCTTTTTGGTAAAAAATAGCTCACCATGCAGGGGTTTAAAATCTTCTCCATAAGACAACCAAATCTCTTGATCATATTCCAAATCCTGTACGTCGGAGATCTCTTCCCCATCTCGAGTAAACAGTCTCCGGGCAATCCTCCTCCCAGCGGGGCCACTTCCAGATTGTGTCATCCCTTGACAGGATGCACACGTGTCGAGAAACCTGTCCAGGATTTGTGATCTGTCCTGGATTCCTTTCTCTGCCTCTCTTAGGTTGAAATACACCACAGCTTCACCATCGGATTTACCATTTTCAAACACCTGGTGAAGAAGATACTTTTTAGCGCTTTTGTTTGTAAAAATTCAATGATACAATCTCATTTCACTGGAAGCACTTTTTCTTAGAAGTACAATAATCTGAACTGCAGGCCTTTAAAGGATAAGGGAAATATTTATTAAGCTAGAATTGTAATGCCAAATACATAAGGTTTATCGGAGTGTCTATCAACTCAATATTGTTGCAGGTAACACTTCTACTCTGGTAAACAAACAGCAGCTTTCCACTGGTGTCGGTCCAGCATGGCATCACTTGTCATTATACTGTCTAAAGTGCCCATAACCTAAATTTTTTTAATTTCTTATCTGTAAGTACACATTAAAACAAGAACGTTCGTGAAAAAAATTTGCGATTTGAACAAAACAATTTTTTTACAAAATTTTGAAAACTTTCAAAGTTTCCGCCATTTTGGCACACCGTTTGCCTTTGTTGACAAAGGAGCCATGACGTCATGTGACGTATACTAAGGAACATTTCGCTTCAGCTGCGAGTAAGCAAGTGCTAGGCTTTGAGATTCCTAGCTTTTTCTTTATATTCAAGAACTTTAGTAGTTGTTTTCACTTGTTTTGTGTGGGCAAGTTCTATGCAAGGCAGCGTGGGTTCCTGAGTGTACGTCATAGACAATAGTCGTGAGCCTGTCAGTCTTACTGATCAGCAGAACGGGTTGACCAAAGAAAAATAGCCTTGAAAAGACTTAAAAAGTTCTTAAATTTTGTTCAAATTGCAAAATGTTTTCACAGAAATTCTTGTACTAATGCGTACTTATAAATATGAAATTAAGAATGTTTAGGTTTTGGACACTTGAAACAGCCACAAACAAGTGTCTTTCAGTCACCAATTGTTTTCAATAAAACCTTTTAAGCCTATTTATCTAAACTGCTTTCAAAACTTTGGTGTAACATCTCTGATTCCAAAACCACCAGTTTCAACACTATTTATCTGGATATCGCTGGCAACTTTATCTCCTTTTTATTGAGGTTAATCACCTTTACCTTATTTCCAGGAGGGGAAGAGGATGGAGGGGAAAGCAAACTTGAATTTTTCGCGGCCGGCCTGTAACCGGACTTCAAGCAAATACAGAAGCGTAAGAACTCTGGTATAAAACTCTTCCATTTTCGTAGTCTGCAAAACAGTACTTCTTTTTGCCTGGAGATCGAAAATCCAAGCGCGGTCGCCGAATGGGAGACTGAAAAGGGGGAAATGGTTGCGTAGGCGGGCGGTTGAATCTATTTTCTTCTTTTTCAGTACGATTCCTCAAGCGATCGCATCGAAATCAACATCTATCACTGTGTTTTTGAAGAGTCGCACGCATACCAGTCTGGATAATGGTCCTGGTGAAGCATAAATTTTGAAACTTTAGAACGCATGGAAAATTTGCATTTCATGAGAAACGCAGAATTGCAGTATGCAAAGGCGACAGTCCGTTTCTTGTACCCCTTCCTCCAAATTCCTAGGCCTTTTGCTCCTGTCTGCGCGCTCATTCCCCATTCCTGGACGGCAAATATATGGAACTGCAGTTTACCATTTTCATAAAAGTTGAATTTAATTCAATTTATAAAGTAAACATTACAAGTGGTGCAGATTTGCTACCTGAGTTCATACTTTTTCACTGTTTTTATCACACAGCCTCTAGATTTGTTTGCGGCTCTGGTTGACATTAAAGACAATAACAACTAACTGGTGCCGAAAAAAATACCAACTCTTTCGATTCTTTATAATTTTAATCGAGTGAAAGCTC
>JAOBYF010187213.1:0-10529 GCA_025403605.1 Parazoanthus darwini | reverse complement strand
AAAGCAACAGATAAACAGTGGAATTCCTAAAATGTGTGCAATTCTACTAGTGCCGGTTTCAGCTCCATCAAATACCAAACCAACTACAGAACACTTTAGGCAGAGCCACCCACTAAGTGAGCACAGTATATATTATACAAAAATTATAATATAAAGTTCAAAGGATGTCTATAGCATGCGGTCAGTAAACGACACCAAGAGGCTGAGATACGAAGTTTTTCGTTGCTTTTCAGGTCGTTAAATACACTACATCCACAATAAGTCTTTGTTTGTGCTGTGACGTTAGCTTTAAGAAGAAGTGATTTACGATAGAAAGCAGGTGATGGAGAAATTTGAAATAATAGAACAAAAGTTTTGACCCATGTGCACAATTAAATCTCCCATCACGCGAACGTGTAGTGTTACTGCAAGCCAGAATACTGATTTTTTTCTTCAAGTTAAAGTTGAATTCAACAAAGTTGTAAAGTTAAAAGTTCCTCGGGAATGCTTTGAAGATGCTCTCTTCATAAGAATGTCTAGTTCTTTCAACAAGACAAGAAGTGTTCTCAACTTTTTCCAGTCGTTTTGGAGTCGTGTAGTCAGTTATTTTTTGAAAATTATTGCCAAACATTCACGTGGGCCTAAATGCTTTGCTCTTTTAAAAACCTAAGCTGCCGAATCTACCATAATGACTGGGTCTGTTTTCAAGGCTCGTGTGTTATTCACACTATTTCTTCTCTGCAGTGGTATACTATGTCTTTCCAGTTTTTACTTGTTCGCAAAAGTTAACATCGCTGGTTTGGCACGTGTGAAAATTATGGCCGTTCTTCGGCTTCAACATTTTCACATTTCAATAGGTACATGTATATTTATTTAAAAAAATCAGTACTGAACAAAATCGCGTGAGTATCGGGAGTTTATTTAGACTACGGTAGGATCAATTTCCTGTTTGAAAAGCACGATGTTGGCGGCGCAGTCCGTATGGGTCCCATTTTTTCATATGATACCAGCTGTTAGTGGAGATGACCTCGCGTGGAAAATTCATTTCTTAACAGTGTGATATGAACTGCGTTTGTTTGTACCTCAGAACCAGTCATAGAGTCTCACATCATTTACAAGAACGTGTTCTTTTATTTTGAAGCTAAAATATCAAAGAATGAAGAAGAGGTCTGAAAATATATTGAGTATTGGGAGTGTAACTAGAATATGAAGTCAGGATATTATATTTAAAAACTAATAATTGGGATACCATTGTATCCAAATGCTGAGAGTTTTCAGATTAGTTTTTGGAATCTTAAAACGACTTCTTGCAAGAATGTATACTAGGCTCAAGTTCACCCTTAAACATAACATAACTTGTTGAGAACACGCTAAGGCTATGGTTGGATGGTGAAGGCTGCATGCCCGAGTTGTTTGCAGTTTGGTCTCAAAAGCCGCGTGGCATCTTAAAGCATCCCTCGGGACGCCAATTTTTATTTGGGCTCATCACGATACCGCGGCAAGAGGGCAGTTATTAATACTGTCATTTGAGTGCTCGACAAGCCCTCAGGAAAGGCAGCTTTTCTCGTTGATACCAAACAACTGGTTCCGTGACAAGCCAGCTTTGAATAACATTTATCGATTGAAACAAATTTGCAAAACTCTTGTTCTCATAGTTACCTGCGAATTCATTTCTCTTACGTAGGTTTTTTGATTGCGAACCAGCGTTTCAGGTCGCAGCTTGACACGGCTTTCACCCTAAAACCAATGCTTAAGTCATACACTGCATAGCTTTCGGTTCCAAATCGCTGTTTCTTTTTTCCGGTTGCGACATTTTTAGGAAAAAAGCAGACAAATCTCATCTGAACTCATGCCAGGGCATGTTTTTGTTTTTTGTTTTCCTTTCACAAAAGCCGACAAATGACGACAAACCAGGCCCTAAATATTGGTGTAGTTAGCTTGACTATAGTCATGCATTTGATGTAAACAGTAAAGCGACAAATACCGCAACATTTTTAATGAAATAACTCAATTAGTTTATCCGCTGAATAACACGCACACTTTCACTATTATCACAAGACGTACTTCAGAAAGTCCTATTATCAAAGAAAATTTCGTTTATGAATGACCTCGTATAATATATTTCCATTTCGGAAAAACAACTCATAAATCATTTCTGCTAAAAAGGCACTGAAAAACGTCAGAAACATCACAGTCCTTAAAACGGCGCCAGGTTATATCCTAGAAAAGCTTTACAATTTACAAAGGCTTACATGTATACAATATAAACTAAATGAAGAGGGTAGACGGATGGATATATTTAGTTTCTTCTGCCTGCATGGAGTTGTATTCCGACGATATAAGCCTTATGGTCAGGAACAATTTCTGATTTACTTAATTTCAAGCTATTGACAGCAGGTGGAGTACAGCGGGAGTGCTGGTAATAGGTCTATACAATATGGTATAATTCATGCACTTGGTCAGTAGTTTTCTTTTAGCTCTCGGCCTGCCTTCCTCGGCCAGCTAACAATAATGCAAATGCGATCACACCACACGAAACAATAATGCAAATGCAAATGTTATTCATGTAAGAGTGAAAAAACCAGCCTAATTACGACAAAACTTACACTAAAACATTAAAGTCGAATATTAATACGGTGCAGTGAAAAACAAATAACATTGGCACTCCCCATTGAGGTCTCTTCGAAGTCTCAAGAACGTTTCAGTGATTGGATCTTGAAGTACTTTAGCCTCTTTCGCAAGCAGGCCAGGTACCAGGTGCCTATATTTATCCTTGTCGCACCTCACAGGTACCCGAATCACGTAAGATTCTCAATATAAGATTTTGATCCATTTTATAACAGCGGTAACGACACCCGGCGCAGTTACATCTTTTAAGCGCATACGAGTTTCACTGCCATCAGAAACAGATTACACATTAGCGTAAATGCTCTTCCGAATCAAAATGTGCGGTTATCTTTATCAGAAAATCTTATAGTCATCGGACGAAAATTTACTTAACTCTGCGTGAGATCTTGGGTGGTGGAAGGTGACGGAAAGAAATGAGAAGAAAGTGGTGTGTGTGTGTTTTTTTTTGGGGGGGGGGAGGATCATGGAGTGGCAAGGATACTCTTGTTCGTAAACTATGAACACTCTATTCAGATCTCATCTCAGCGTCGACTATTACTTAAAACGTCAGAATTTCCTGCCATAACTGTAGACGAGCTTTTAAAGCAATGTTCCTCGACTGGATTCTATCCTCTGCGCGGGTCACAAACCAGGAAGATAAAATATGGAGTGATTCAGAGAAAAAAATTATTTCGCAACCATTTCAGGATTTTTTACAGTTTCAGTTTTAGTTTATTTTTTTCCTGTGTTTCACACGGTTTACAATAAATAAATACATTTTATATTAAATAGATATAATTCAATTAAACAAAGAGACAGCAGTCGGATACATACATGAAAACATTAGGCGAGGAGGCTCATAAAGAAGCCGTAAAGGCTTATTTAGGCAATGCGCTCCTCAACTACTACAATTGGAGTAATTGTTTTAGACGTACAGATATATCATAGTTTTGAATGTTTATGTAAGAATAAGCAAAGCAAGCACACTTAAGCAGTTACTTTCAAACATATTTACAAAATTAAATGTAATATAGTGTTCAGTAGTAGTATTTTCCAGAATGTAAACATTAACGATAAAATAATGTATGCATGCGAGTATCAGTGTAACACGACTTCCGTCTATATTAAGGGTTGGTTTACTTTTTGCTGGTGAAGTTTATTGAAAAATCCTCCAAATTTATGGAATCTTGAGCGCATATGCCTCAGGGTGCTTCTAAGCCCTTGACGAAACTCTTCACATGATAGTAAACTTAAAAGCCTATGAACAAGCTTATTTTACAAAATTTGCAAGGATAGAATGTATACGAGCAAATCACAAGACTTCAGTGGTTGTTTTGCCTTTTTCTGCTGGTGAAAACAGTTGAAAATTTCTCTAAATTTCCGAAATCTCGACTGCGTTCGTACCAAAGGGCCTTCTGATCATGAACTTCAAATGAATCTCTTTACTGACTGTAGAACAGCCTAACAACATCTTGATTGTGCAAAATGTTCAATGATAGAATGAGTACAAGTATTTTGTTCAACTTCTTCAACAGCTGATTTGCCTTTTTGCTGGTAAAGACTACCGGTACATATAGTTCCAGTTTTAATGTACAAAGTCTCGACGGCATATGTGTCAGGGCCCTTCTAATTTCTTAATAAATCTTCTCACTCGCTATCGAATAGCCTATGAATTAACAAGCTTATTGTACAAAGCGTTCAATGATTGAATAAGAACGAGCATGTTGCACAATTCTTCCAAGGTTGGTTTGCCTTTTAGCTGGTGAGGATCACTTAAGGGTCCTCTAAATGTTTAAAGTCTCGAGGCATCCGTGTCAGGGAGTTTTCTTGTACCCTAACGAGTCTCTTCACTGGCTGTCGGATAGCCTCTCAGCAAGCTTATTGACAAAATGTTCGATGGTATAATGATGTGTGCGAACTTCAGTGTTACACAACTTCTTCAATGGTTGGTTTGCTCTTGTGCCGGTGAAGACCGCTGAAAGTTTCGCTAAATGTGCGAAATCTCGACCGCGTGTGTGTCAGAGTGCTTCTGAACGCCTGACGAAACTCTTCACTGACTATGGAATAAATGACAGGGTTCAGGGAAGAGTTTGCGAGCAAGAAGATCACCATAACATTGTACAAAAGCCACACGTATTTATAGGTGGTCAGTGGGGGATAGTACAACAGCATCAGACGGAAAACATTTCCAGGTAGAGCTGTTATGGCAAAAACAAGAACCACAGGAGCCAGCAACTTCATGGCTTTGGCGTTGTGCTTTTCGCGTCGCGTCAAAGCTTGGGATTTTAAAATCTTTTTCGCGGAACTTTTATCGCTGTGTGAGGGAGAACAGTTTCCCTCCTCGCGTATGTATTTGTGAAACTTTAAACTTTTTCGGATCTTACGCGAAATCTCGACATACGCGAACACGCAGATGGCCACCGGGATGACATACCAGAAGACGGCAGTGGCAATATTGTAGCATTGCTGCATAAAGTTACCGCCCTCGTGGTCCGGCCACTGTGGCACGCACTCCGAAAACCCGTACATCTCCCTGTACTCCATCACGAAAAGCAGGGGAAAGGAAATCACGAGAAAAGAAACCATCCACAATGCAGCGATGGTCCACTTGGTAGACTTGATGGTCGCGTGACACGCGCGTTTCCCGCTGCATCCCCAGACGATCGCGCGGTAACGGTCGATGGCAATCGCCGTAATGGACCACACAGCCACGCCAAAGAAGATGTCGGCGAGTGGGGAAAGATACACGCATGCCACCTTCCCCAGGAGCCAGTGGAAAGGGAATTGTTCTTTGAGAACGGCCAGGGGGAAGGTTATCAACAGAATTGCGAGGTCGGCTACAGCCAGGTTTCGGATGTGATTGTTTACAACAGTGTAGAGCTGTGGTCTGACACTTATGATGAATATCACCAACACATTGCCGGCCACGCCCATTATTGCCATGGAAACCTCAAGGATTAACCTAAACACCATCATTGCGAAAGGCTCCCTGTAGTATTCGGGAAAAACGGAGGAGTCCATCTGTGCAACGTCTTTCCAGTTTCTCACACAATCCTGTTAAAACAATCCAAATAAGGGTCTATTTTATCACAGCCGGAACAAACACAGCTATAAGCTGCAGTTTTAATAATGCGTCACTCGAGAGTTTTCTCACGAGGGAGTATCGGGAATATTAATTAAAAGGATTCTGAACTTTTGGCGATATCTTATGGCAATTTTCCCACTCCAGAAACTTGGGGCAAATTTTTCGGACCATTTCCAGCACTAGCTTAATTGTGTTTTAAAAACACCTGTCAAGTCCAAGGTTATTAAGTGAAAACGTTTTCTTAATCAAAATTTAGAGACACGTAAGCCGATTTTTTTTTCAACCAGTTTAACACAGTTTTTGGTCAACTGGTTTGACATTTTAGAATATGCTTGTGTTTTGGCATGCAGTTTCAAAATTGAGGATACTTTGAGCCTTGAGTTGCTGCATATGGCTAAACGTAGGAACAGAATAGAATATAATATAATAGGATAGAATGGAATGAAATAGTACTTTGTAAGTAAAATATCTAAGTTATTGTTGCTTAGTGAAACGATCTTGATCCTAATTTTGAAATTGCGATCAACTTTATCGCTGAATTTTGAAACAGTAAATGAAACAAATTTACTAAGCAAGGATGAGACAAAAAATAAGCGGTTATAACAAGGATCTGGTTTCTTAGACTTTGTTAAACGGAATCGCTGTTTGGCCTGGTTATTGCAAATCAATGCAACTGTATTGTGAAAAGACTTAATTAAAATGCAAATGTTACCTCGTTCAAACAAAAACATTTTGATGCACTTCAGCTCAGTTTGACCCAAGTTCATACATGTCCATGGAAGTGGGACAATTTAAACAAAGCAAAAGAACTACAAAAGACTTACAGAATACAATACCCGTTTGTGGGAATAAAACAAAATGCTAGCTGACAACCTTCGTCTAGAGAAGCAGGACGTGAAAACTCGGTTTGAAAGTTATATATTGAACGTGAACGTCTAAACATAAACAATCTCGAGTTTCATTCCGCTAAGAATATGTAAGGCTTCTAGCTTTTGCCATTGACACACCGCAAAACAAAAAAGAAACGAAAAAGTTAGTTGAATAAACAAGAAAAGGGCAAATGCCGTTTTCGTCCTTATTTTTCGAGCCCTATCTAACAAACTACACAACATGAAAAATTAATTGCTCTGCGTGCTTCCTGTCAAAAAATCTTCATAAACGTTTTTGGTTATTAGAAATGACAGTAATACAATAGCGGCCCGGGCACGACAGATGCTACTATACGAAACCCGTTCGAGCCAACTTCAAAACGACATTTTTGCATTGTTTTACATCAGTGAACTTTTTAAGTATTATCTCATAATGCATAGAAGATATTATGGTATCTTTAAGAATTGGCAGCAACTATGGCACTTAACTTGTTTTTGTTTGCGTGATCGAACATAATTCTAAAATTCTTCGCAAAACGCCGAGACCTTGAGATGACTGCAGCGTCTATAGTTATCATCAGTGTTGAAACTGCTTTGCTCGCTGTAGTCGCTTGGTGTGCCTTCTTTGACTTGTTATTTTGAATTTGATGTACTTCCGAGTACTATTGGCTAATTCAAACTGTATCAAGTGTGGCTAAAGTTTTTCTAAATGTGGTCAACTGAAGATCTAAACTTAAATTTTAGAGCTAATTAAGCACAACTAGATTGAAGATGACCTCTCTAGCGGGGAAGCATCCGTATAATATCAAACGCTTAAACATAACTCTCACCATATTTCCTAATGATCAAAGGAAAAGCCGATCGAAACAGTTATGTCATGTTGCCTTTTTCGTCATTTAATCGGGGCTTAATTCAAAGTCATTTCCCTTTTCTCTACTCTAAGCTGAAATAGTCGTCTGTATTTTTATATGTATTAAAAGAGGAAGTTGTAAATTCAGTTTGACTTGTTTTGTTCAGAGTAATCGCTAAACAGTGTACTCTTTTGGGACGTTTTGAACAGGAAAGTTTTTAGGGTAAGCCTTACAACAACTAAATTATAAATAAGAATAAGTCGGTTCATGATTAGAGAAAATGTAAGTAAACCAAAAACACTTTTTCACCTACTTTCAGACGTTGTTCGCTAACATAGTTCAAGATCGCGAAATCAAACTTATATTCAGTTTTGCTATGGTCTCACACTGAAACCATTTTAAAGTTACTCCCTTGTTTTTCTCTTACCGAAAAAAGCTTGGAACCACTGATGCAAACGTAAAAAATAACAATTTCTTCCATTTTAGCTTACCTTTTGTTCGACTCTTTGATGGGGACAAGTTAATCTGCCACTGGGCCGCGGTATGAACTTTGGGCTCTGACGAGAACTAAACTATGGCTGGCAAGACACGCGTCTTTTATCTGTCATTTCAACCATCTAATTGCCTGTTTCTTTCACACCAGGAAAGCCTGGTTAATTGTAATGACATTGGCTAAAAGCTTTATTGAATGGATGAATGGAGCAGGTTTCGCGCAAGTTTGCACCGTCAAGTCACGAACTCTGTTCTTGCTTCCTTGAAAACAATCCGGTTTGTCTTAATGTGTGGTTTTACTTGAGTCGTGGGTGGTTGACTTAAATTTGAACAGAGTTACAACAAAAGAGCAAAGACGTATAGCGGTGTTGTTGAAAAACAAAACAAAATTCATTTTTGTACGCCTGCTGTGATCAGTTTTTAAACACTGTGAATATTGTACAGTTCCAGCAGCGTTTTCTATGAATACTCCTCAAAGAGTAAAAGCAATTATCATATTATAAATACTGACTCTATGCTGTTTTGTCTCACAAACATATTTTTGTGGTAAATATCCTGATGTTGATTCCCCGCTTTAATGGTTGAGGTTGCACGCAAAAGCCATATAAACTTCAAAACAAGTTTTCTTGTTCTTCGATATTGACCAAACAATTGATCAAAAACCAAAACAAATTATATGTTTTACGGACGGATACAGGCTTCTGCAATTTTTTTTAAAGATTTAATGTGTTTCAGTCGTTTGTGCAAACACTTTTAAGAAAGTTGAGTTACTGTAAAACAATGTCGTCATTTTCCTAAGCTTTGAAATATGTAACTATAAAAATGGTGTAAAGTTATTTTTGCTGAGAGCCCTTCCATTGTGGCTGTGAAGGCAAGCACTGAATGGAACAAAAGTAGCCCAGGTGAACGGCAAAGATAGTCTCTGATCAGTTAAGACCTTGTTTATTTAGTTAGCTTTGTAAGTCCTTACTTACGCCCACGAGTAATTCTCGAACTTTCTCTATCAGCTCGAGGAAGTAAAACAGGCTACTCGATAAAACTACTGCTCACAGCTTAGTCAAAGAAAACATTATAAAAGCAAAAAGTCAACAATTGAAAAAGGGACGGGCTTACTGGTGGCTGAATTATATTGTATTAGATAAATAATACCAGGTAGGCTACTCGCAGTTGGCTACTTAATAACCAAATAACCCAGAACCGATTACAATACTTTCTCACCGGCGTATTTCTTTGATTTTATTGTCCATTCCCTGTTTTTAAAAGTTCTAATACAGTTGTTTTTCTTCATATAAGTGCATTAAATGGTCAAAACATGCCACGAAACACGGAAATAAAAACTTTAGGACCAAAGACAAAATAAATTAAGCCAACACAAAAACTAGACTATGAGCAGTTTATACTTTCTCTTAAATCCCTTGAGCGGAAAAGAACCCGTAATATATATAGCAGCAGATCCAGCTTGAAAAGATGAAACGAGACGAAACTCTGCGGGCTTTTTATCTTCTGAAAAAGTTGACTATCCGCGCATTACCTCCGTCAAAATGTCGTCAGTGCAACACTGGGTTGTAATCTTTCTATCCTAGCTGAGCAGCGAAACACCCAGATACAAGTGTATATTGTGTTTAACCACGTCGTGTCCAACCTGTTTCATTGCAGGTTCCTCTTCAGTGTGATTGCGAGTTAAGACACACCTTTCGGTTCTGAAACTAAGTAAGGCCACCTGTTTGATTTGCTTATAATTGTGTTTCTTTAGTATTAAGAAGACAATTGTTTTCAGGGTTATTTTTTGAAAAATAGAAAAAAATTGCCTTGCTTCGTAACAGGCTGGTGAAGCTAAGTGAAATTTTGTCTGATTCAGTTTTCAATAACTAATATAATGGGCCAACTATTGTTTGTGGCTTGGATAGGGGCCGAAGGAAAAAATATTTCTTCTCATATATCTATGAGCCCATCTGGGTTTTTTGGGCTTTTCTCAGTTCAAATGTTTGTCTAAAGACCGACTTGCTTTACAAAAATCGCCAAAAATATAAGCAACCTCGTTACTATCAATCGGGGCGCCTTCCCGTCGCAGTGCTGCTGGTATTTTAATATCTTAAAACCCCTAGAACTTCATGTTTTCGTAACACTTACTTAAACAGAACAGTAAACATGTGGAACTCCTTACCTGATATTGTTAAATTAAATTGTACATCTCTCTCAAGTTTTAAAAAACAGATTTTTTTCTTGCTTTTCCGTTTCGTACACGGTGTTCGCGATGCAGAAAACACAAGGTCTTACAAAATTGTCTGCCAGAAATGCCGCCAAATTAACCTCTTGAAGGCGTGCTCATGCTGACACTATAATTAAGATAATGCATTTTGTTATTAGAATTTGTTTGTCTATATCAGTTTTGAGGTATATTTCTGTTTCGAGTGTATTTTTAAACCTACCACGTGCGGAACTTGGGAATGGATACTGAGGATTTATCGTCATTGTTTTTTATTGGCGGTTTGGTATGGGTAGAAAGACCTAGAAGGGGACACCTTGTCCTATTGCCTGTTTACCCGCTACTGGCAAGTTTGTAAATAAATAAATAAATAAATAAATAGATAGATAGATAGATAGATAGATAGATAGATAGATAGATAGATAGATAGATAGATAGAT
>JAOBYF010187102.1:0-10532 GCA_025403605.1 Parazoanthus darwini | reverse complement strand
GTTTTTCGCGTGACATATTTACCAAATAAATTCTAGAAATTTCTTAACTTTTTGATTAGAAGAGTTTGTTTTACGTGGGAGAATAATCAACCCAAGTGCTACCTGACAGCCCTACCTGACAGCCCTACCTGACAGCCCTACCTGACAGCCCTTTCTAACAGCCCTACCAGACAGGCCCTACATGACAGCCCTACCTGACAGCCCTTTCTAACAGCCCTATTAGACAGGCCCTACATGACAGCCCTACACAAAAGCTCTACAAGACAGCCCTGCCTAACAGCCCTACATGATAGCCCTACCTGACAGCCCTACATGACAGCCCTACCTGACAGTCCTACCTGACAGTCCTTTCTAACAGCCCTACCCTGACTGACCATGTTGTCATGCAAACCTGTTGACTGACCATGTTGTCATGCAATCCTGTTGACATTCTGTGTGTCATTGTGTGTCATTGTATTTACTGTGTTGTCATGCAGTACTGTTGACTGACATGTGTTGTTGTGCAATACTGTTGAGTGACGTATTTTGATCCTTTCAGCTGTCTCCAAGTATTGATTCTGATTGTCTCCTTTGACTTGGAGAGTTTGAGGAATAGAATGGAACAAGGAAGGTAAATTGCTCGGTCAATGTCGAAATACATTGTGTTTTACACCCACGCATTTTCATCACAATTTCTTCCTGTGCTTCTTGCTTCTGTTTCTGTTGACTAGGTCCTTATGGGACATGGTGCTCACTACTCCTGGAATTCCTGGAAAACTCCTGGAATTTTGAAATTTTTTTCCAGGGCCCTGGAAAACTCCTGGAAAAACAGATAATTTCCCTGTACTACTGGAAAACTCCTTGAATTTTGTGGAAAAATTTTCATCAGTTTTATAAACAAACGAAAACCTGCAGAAGCATGTGGCTTTTTGTATTTTATCAAGACTCAATTTCAGGACGTTTTTTTTCTGGGGAAAGCTGAAGAAATTGCTTGATATTGTTTTGATTTTGGCGAGAGAGAATTTGGGGTTGGGTCCTGGAAAAATAAATTTTCTATCCTGGAGAAATCCTGGAAAACTCCTGGAATTTTGTTGTCACCAGTCAGTTATCACCATGTTAGGAAGAGTCCACGGAGAACTCGTGCCCTTTTGATTCTTTAGTTTTACCTCAGGGTGACTAGACACTAGAACTTCCAAACTAAAGGCAGAAGAACATGTATTGAAAGTTTCCATTTACTTTATTTTTAACTTATCCTAGACTCTCTCTGTCAGATTTCCCCCCATTATACTGTGTGAGTCTTCTTAAGTTGTAAGTTTTTAGATATTTTAAACCAGTTATTTTATCATTTTTTATGATCTTTATTATTATTTTTTTTAAGTATTAAAAATAATCATGCCTCATACGGTCCTTGAAAGTGCTTGATTTTCGTTTTTCAAGGTCTTAAAAATCCTTAAATTTAGTGTTTGGTCCTTGAAAGTAGTTCTGTAGGGTCTTAATTTTGTTGCTCCATAGATTTTTTTATACTTCAAGAGTAAAGGTTGACATCGTAAAAGCAGCTATGTACTTGAAAAACAAATACATTTTTCACGTGCAGATACTTTTTATTTCACTTCAGTCCAGTGTTCGTTAGAGGAAAGGTCCTTGAATTTTTAGTCCCTGAAAAAGAGTCCGAAGCCTGTCTATTGATAAAGTAATGAACCGGCTAGAACAAGAACTTTGTTTTGTTTTTCATTCAAACATCCTGACTGATTGTATGAACCACAAATTGTATGACGTGTGTTCCAACCTGAACAATGTCAACCGTACATTTGTATGGATGTAAACGCATCACACTTGTACTGCAAGGCTAGTTTCCTGATAAACCCATATCTGAGCGATCTGATTTTCTTAAACTAAGGAGTTACTAAACCGTAGAAAGTTTTTCTTGATCGAAGCGTGATAATCAGTCTCAGCCATTGCCGCTTATAGTACCGGTAGATAACATTCTAGAGCTAAGCAACTCCCTTGGGGCACAAGATTAAAAGTAAGGAATCTGGCACCGAAAGCTTTAATAGACCAGTTTCGTATTCGTAGTTGCCGCTGATTACAATGACTACAGACTCATTTACTCAGCGTTAGCCTCGTCTTGATGTTAGTTATTTTATTGTTATTTCAACACCAAGCCGAGGCTAAGGCTGAGTAAAAGAAACTGGACTATTAGTTTTTAAATATTTTGTCACTACATTTAAAAATAACGAAGCTAGCATCAACCTAACAAGACTTTTGTGAGAAAAAGGAAACCTTCCCTCTATCGTCCGAATTGAAATTTGGGACATTATTCTAATTACTTCTTGTTCTTTATTTCATATTAAAGATATGAAGACCACCATCTTTTACAGCACAAAGAGATTGTTAAGGTAACAGCTAGCTTAACAGAGAGCCAGACAGTGAACGGCTTCTGTGTCGTCGTCTGACGTTTTTTTGCTCTCTACCACTCTGTGGGGTCACCACAGGCTTGTTGACATACTTCTTTTCCTTCATCTTCCCTGTTATTAGAAACTCGATTCATTGTTTATGAGTTGGGGTGACATGCAGGAACACGGTCCCGTGATGTTGAGCTGGGCAGTCTTTAGGTTTGCTACCAGCACTGGAGCGGAGCACGAACAAGTATGCACCTGTCTGTTTTAGTATTTAGTCCTTCATTGTTATATGTTGTTTAAACGAAATTTTAGAAAAGCAAGATGGCGCCAAAGCATATTGATAGAATTTTCTCAAGTCCTCTACTTGTTGTGCAAACAACAAATGCAGCTGAATTGTAAAACCAGGACGTAAAGTTGGTAAGCTGAAAGCTGTTGTAAAACCAACTAACAATAACTGACAGTAACGTTTCATGATAAATAGAAATACTTTGTAAAGCTACCTTAAGGCGAAGCGTGATAGAAGTTTAACTACAAGTGTGAAGGAAAGATTGCGAGTATCTATTTTCTGTTCGAAAATAATGCTACGAGAAAACTTGTATTCGTAATTGCCAGTAATAGTTATTTAGGATTGACAGGTTTTGAAGTTTATTTTTCCATTTGTTTCACAGGATGTGAGAAGGATTGGTAGTAAATCTCTGCAGTGTAACGTGTTTCAGTTCCTGCATAACCTTCAACTGTCTGAACCCTTCCGTGGAAGCTCAGTAAGTCTGTAATACTTTGGAAATGACCATTTCATTTGATTTATTTAGTTGCTCATTTGAGAGGGCATGGCGTATCATGATCTTAAACATAAGTTTGTTTGAATATTAGAAAAAATAATAAGTTCAGAACAAATTTTAAAGTATCTGCATGACACAAAACAAAACAATGCTCTTAACATCTAAACTATAATTGCATGTTTAAAAAGCCTTTGGAATGAAGGCCTTAGTTACCAGGTTTTTTTATTCAGTTCACAGTTTTTTTACAACTCAGAAAGAACCTCGTAACAATCTCGTAAATACAGAACAGTGTCTGACGTTTTGCCATATTCCTTTTGCGTAGTAACAATTTTGCACTGTATTTACCTAAATAACGTTGCTTGCAAAAACAAAGGCGCGTAGCCGACCGATTGTGTTGGGCGTGTTTTCCTGGCACCGGGGAGTGTGTATTCTACTTGAAAACTGAACTTGTCTCCTTTTATTCAGCCTGTTGCCAGCACAAGCAAGAATGTCGTCTACATGTTGATGGCAATCGTGCTGTCATTTTTCCAGGAGGACAGTCTTGGAGATTTGCAAGTAAGTTTCAAGTTATTTTTGCATACAGTGTAAAAACTTACAGTGTAAAAACTTTCAAGATTAAGTATGCCCGAAATGCCGTTGCATTAGTCATTTGCAGGCATGTTCTTGTTAATATTGTTTTTTATTACATTATATCACATTCTTAGTTTTAACTGATTTGAATTGTGGACCGAAATATAAAAAACTTCAAGACATAACAAAATTAATACATCTGAAAGATACTTCTCTTTACACGACATATACCGGTATTGTTCAGAAGCCGCATTACAACATTAATATAATTTATACTAAATCATTTTTTGAGTACATTGTAGGTTATGGGTACAGTTGTTATTTCATTTTAAGTTGATCATTAATGATGTTTTCTAAAATCGTTATTTGCAGCTCTTGACCTCAGTGTTGTCTCAGGCACTAACGGAGAAGACAATGCTCAAGGATTTCTGGTCATCTGTAAGTTATAAGTTGGTCGCCACGTGCTCATATGTTTTTAACCACTCATCACAAAGTGATGTACAATACGTGCCCGCTCTGTTACCTGGTTAATATCATCATCACTAAATCTGACACCAATACTTGCCCTTGTATTGAAACTGTATTAATTTGTATCCACCCTTTTGCTGATTAGTTTTTCTGTAATATTTAATATTGAATTCTCCACAGAATGTTTAACTATGAAATACAAGGTAAAGCTGTTTCGTAAAGCGGGATTTATTTGCTTTGTTTTGTCGATATAATTCGAACTGTCATGAAGGTTTTGGTTAAAATAACGTCCGTTTTATTTTCATAATCATTCAGAGCTCGATATCTAATAAAAGGAGCGACCTGATTCACATACATATATTGTAATATAAGAGATTTTTCTGATCGAACCGATTTTCTTGAAGATTATACATTCATGGCACCAAATGGCATCTGGTATAAATGGTTTCATGGCTACTATGTGGTGGATGCACTTGCCATGCAGTTTGCTGCAGCATATTGATTTATATCGAAAATTTTACAGCAATCACACCAAAATGTTTTAAATGTGCCACTTTCATTTCTAAGGTGGCCTGAGGAAAAGGAAAACTGAGGAACGTATGTCAGGAAAATCACGATTGGCTGGAGAAGAAACAAAAACTGACGTTATTATTTGTTGTGTTTGTTAACAATCATAATCATAACATATCAATCTTGCCAATCGGTCTTAACCATGTGTTTATTTACAAATCTTGTATGACTGTGTTCTGTTTCCAGGGCTTGGACACCGGTGCTGGTTTGCTGTTGAACTCTACAAGGAACTGGTGAGTAAGAGACGTCTGCTACACTTATGTAGATATGAAGCAGCTCATTGTTCAGGAATCCACGGTACAGTTTTAACCGTCCAACCAAAACTTAACCAATCCGAACAACGTGTGTAATAAAATACAAAACCCAGTTTGAAAAGGTAACATTTTCAAGACCTTTAAAACATATTTGGTTGAATATCTGCGCTGCCTCCATTTTTCTTGAACTGAATTTAGTACACGTTAACCTCCTTGTAGGACCTTCAAATAAAGCCAACCATTGCTGCCCGACTGGCCAGTGAACTGGATTTCTTAGGTGGTTCAACTGGCCCACGGCTAGGATCGGCCTTCTCCCCTCTTTAAGAGTAGCCTACTTGATGTTTAGGATAGAAAAAACAATGTCATGCTTGATAAAAGGATGTGGGAAGATGAAAAGAAACTCAAAAAGTTGCATATATACCAAGTGTTCTCAAACAGGCAAGCATTTTATCCTTCTGTCAAGAGTGTTTTAGCTTATCTGATAATGACGACTGAAGACCAGTCATCAGACAAAGTTATCGAACTTTAATAAATGCTGTGCAGTCATTCAGCCAGCACTCAGTATCTGTACCCTTCTGCAGTGGTACTGTTACTTTTCTTACAGGTTCCCATTACAGATTCATCCATTTCTAGAACTTGTCACTTCTCTTGCTGGCCAAGAAGACTCGGCTGCAAAGGTACACATCAGTTAAAGTTTGAATGTGTTCGTCTTATTTTACTTAATGTAATATTTTAACGTTGGACAAGCGTTGTGTAGGGGCTAACTGATATTTCTCACCTACCTTTCAACCAACTGGCAAAATATGAGGAAGTGCGAAATTGCCGTTTAAACATTCCATCTGGACAATGTAGCACTAGTTCCCGCTGGAAAATATTGCAATTTTATTTTCGCACTCCAATCGTCCTGCCATATTGTACAGGTGTACGAATACCTTGATGCGATGCCTTCATACACTGAGTTACTGAAGGAGAACAGAGTTGGAGATGTTGACTGTACCTTGGATGAGAAAATATGGAAAGTCATGACACCCAAGGTTCTGTATAAGACAGGTGAGGTACATTAAGTTTGTACTGTATGATTCATTGAGGCTTTGCTGTCAACTTGACAGTAGTACGTTCAGTATTATAGCACATAACAGAAAAATACTAAACAGCTTAGTTTGCAGTTACGGCTTTTAACTTCAATTGTACTGAATCCAACATAACAGATAGCGTTTGTAGGTTTTAATGGAAACTCTATTTCTGCGGCACGTACGATGAGTGTTAAACATCAAAACTTTCTTTTTACTCCACACTGGTACCCCAGTACGTACTGCAAATGGTTTATATTGCTAGAAATGCATTCTGAGTTAATTAGGTTATTTTGTTATTTGATGCTTATCTTTGGCCACTTCCTCCGTTAGTTGTGTCTGAAGCTGGACAACTTGTTATTCCAAGTGGCACTCTGGGTAGAGTGTTTCAAATTCCAGAAGGTAAGCTTCAAAGATTATTTGTTTCAGCTTTAATGCTACAGTTTGCAAAGCCACACAAAACCCAGTGAAAAAAACAACTAAAATCGTCAGTCGGAATTTGAAGATAGTTGTTTTGCTTTTATTTTTAAGTCAGACTTTTGCAGCTTTTGTGAGCTACGTTGGTTAGTGCCTAGCGATAGACATTCACCTTCACGTGTTCACGGTAAGGTTAGTATCAATCACTAGTTACCTCCACTTCGGGGAAGGCAAGTGAAATGCACTGCTGTAATGTAGAGGAAAACAGAAACTGATTTACTCTCCAGGCTCTATAAATCACTTTCTCAATCATGCGCAGAGCAAATTTATGGTGTTAAGTAAGAAACACGATCGATTGTTTTCAAAAGAAGGTAAAAGATAAAACCTTACATATGTCACAGAATGATGTAAACAGGGGTTGTGACCAGCAACAATACTGTTACTTTGCTCTGCGCATGATTGAGAAAGTGGCTTATAAAAAATATCAAGGTAGTTCAAATGGATCCCAGGCTCGTCAAGAAAATAATTGTATAAACTCCTGTTATCAATTCAAAATACTCAGTTTTGGGCCAGTCTGAAACGAAATTTATTGCTGATCAATAATTTTTAGTCAAATTTGCGATATCGGGCCTTATGTCAAAAACCCATATTTTTCCTTTCTGTGTGTTTGTTATCGACATCTCTTCGATTTTTTCTTTTTACATGAAATTGTTTCCCAGTGACTATAATTGAGTTAAAAAGCAGTGTTTGAGTATGAAATCCATTTCAGCGAAAAAGTCTGTTTTTCATATTTTTAAGTCTCCTAGTATTTTAAAAAAATAAAGCAGTTTCGTTTCACAAGATAAACACGGCTGTCGTATCTTAATGAGCTGTAGCGCCATAGGGGAATGTCTCTGCCAAAAATCATATAAAATTAATATTAGTTTTTTTTTGTGTTTTGCAACTATTGGTTGTTCACATCAAGTTGGATGCAGGTTTTACCCCGAAAATCGCTCAGTTGTAGTGGCAAAACAGTTTTGTTAGTTTCGCTAGCCATGTGTTTCCTACAGCTGCCAAAAGAAAGCCTGGGGCCAAATTCCGAGCTTTTTTTGAAAGAATCCGAAGAATTGTAGCCGTTGTCGTGTTTCGTCGGCGTCCCTAGCAGCCAGTGTTAACAATGATAAAGTGATCTGGTCAGTGTTCAGCCTTTTTTTTCTTGATAATGGTAACTTGGGACATCGGGAAAAAAGGCTTCAAGGCGGTCCAAATGGCTTCCTTGGTTACGAATTTTAAGAAAGCTATTTCTATTTCCAGAAAGAGCTCAAAATAAATTTAATCCCTCGGAAAGGCTGCTCGTGCACAATTCTTTAAGATATGCAAATTCAGGCGTAGTTAATGATTCGATTACTTTATAAATACAGAGATGAAACTTACTTTAACCACGTACAACAAAACGTACCTTATTTGGAGATTTCAAGAACTCATTCAAATTATCGGTGCCTTTTTGGAGTCTAGGTAAGACATAATGGAATGGAATGAATGACTTTTTCCGATTGTATTGGGTGTGCAGTTTTCACTCACACAGACGAGTATTTCACGTCAATACCAATTTTGTTTTAAGTCCATGTGCAAAACGAAGAACCTGTGAAGTAAGACTGCAGTATGAATTAAAGCAACACGAGTGGTGTATGGCAGTCTCCAGAATTAAGAGATATATAGTATGAATTAGGAGTTGATGTTCTCTTTGATGAATTAGGAGTTGATGTTCTTTTTGATGATTTTCAGGTCCTGTTGCTGTGCGATGGAATTATAAATACTCCTGCTGGAAACTGTTTGTGTTGGAGATTGACTCGTTCCTCCAAAGCGTCAGCCTTGGATCAGGTAAGCGGGTTTCTTTTTCAGATCTGATAGTTTTAGAACAAATCACCTAGCTTTCTTTGGTTTAGATGTTATAAGTTACGGAGCTTGTGAAAGTGTTAGGACTGTAAACAGCTTATTGCCAATTGTTTTAACCACTTCTAAAAATAATGTCTCGCATGTGTAGGTATTATTTTTAAGTATCAGGTCGACCAAAGATTATGGTTCTTTCTACAAATCAAGCAATGAAAAAATCTAAACTTTAGTTTTTGGAACTTGGTCAGGACCAGTTAATTGATGTTTCTGTAGCGATATCTCAATTTGATTTTTAAGTAGTGAACGTGTGTGTCATCATTGGGTATAACTGAGTTTCAAATTCTTATTCTTTACCTGTCTTTTCGTCCTAGAAGTTGGGACTTCATCTGTAGTTGGAATCGTAAATCTTGTTGACAAGATTTTGCAAAACGATTGGTCAAAGGCTCCGCAACTGGAATCCATCATTTCACGACTTCATTTCATTATTCAGAGGTAATCATTGGTGAACGTGTTGACACCTGTCTGATCTGTGGCCGTTTAGATTGTTCTAACACACGCCATTTCTTTGGTGCTTTTCCCATGCAGGTGTTCTCCTTCACCAACCCCCCCACAGGATCTGATAGCCGCTTGCTTGTCATGCTTAGCAACTGTGGCATCTCGTGAACCACTGCAGGTTTGTTCTTTTTTGTTCAAATGGCCGTTGTCTAAAGTCTGTTCACACTGGTGACACAGCGCCTCGTTTATGAACATATTCTGTTTTGCCCGTTTAACTTGTCGCAGTTCAATAGACAACGACGTTTCTGTTTTATTTCGCCCATTTGTTATAAATTTCAGAAAGTTAACAAATTGAAAATATAAGCATATATTGGTACAAGAAGATCAGAAGAAACCATAAGAGCTTACCAAGGGTGGACTTGCTTACTCTACGGATATGACCAATTGATATTTTAATTTGACCGGTAAGACATACACACATAGCACAAATACCCACACACACATGCACACATAAAAGCTAGTAATAAAGAAAAGGTGAGTGAAGCTAGTAAAGATATAATTGTGGTAACTAATATTAATCAATGTAATAGTTCTTTACTTGTTTTTAAATACAGAAAGGCTCAAAGATACATAAGGAAAATACCGAAACTAAACCCGCTATACAGACAACAGACAGTTTTGTTTCAGATCTCAGTATAAACAGAGTGAAAATAATCCTTGTACGTTTGTCGCAAGTTAAGTTTGAAAAAGCCTTTAGAATTAATTTACATGGATTGATAATCTTGGAAAGAGTTTGAAGTCAAAGGAAAAGAGTAAATCACATTGACGTCGACAAAACAACGTACATATCTGTAACAGTGTCAATCTTGGTTTGTTAGTGCATGACAATTGAAACCAGTTTTGATAAAGTGTAATATGCGTCCAGAAGATAATTTGTAGACTGATCTATTAAATTGTTGTAAGCCCGCGCGTCTGTCTGTGAGAATTTACTAATAAAGATCTTTACTATTATGTCGAGTAGTAGTGTAGGTTGCCAATATGTCAGTAATAATTGACAATCATTAATATACACAATTAAGAACTTGGATCTTTTTCCAAGACAGTCTGGAGATAGGGAGCCAACAGTCTAAAAACAATTGGAATAGCCCATTTCCGAATTACGCTCCACTGCTCACAAACAAAGCTTCAAGTCGAGGCTAGGTGCTTACTTTTCATACATTTGTTATATTTTTGAGCACTTGGCCTCGACTCGATGCTTTTGTTTGTCGGCAATGGAGCGTAATTCGGAAATGGGCTATTAGCACTGCTAATCTAAACCTTCTAGTTTTATTTTTGTTAGTTTATAGTTGTGCGCCAGTTTGGTTTAAAATGGGATATGACGCACGCATGCCCGTAGGCAGGGAGGTTCGGAACTAAAAAGGTCCGCAGTTGCAGGTTTAATAAAAACGATGAAGAAGCCCGAACAGGTTTATTCGTAACCGCTGGCGTTACCGTAATTCGGAACGACTAAAAAAAGAGAAGAAGAAGAAAGAAAAGGCCAATGGCTTCTAAGAACCCCAGTTAACGAAATTTATGAATTTTTATGGTATTTTTAATGGCATTCAGAGGACATACATGGAGAATGAAAATTGTTAGTACCTAGCCGCCATTGGTTTGCGG
>JAOBYF010186991.1:0-10535 GCA_025403605.1 Parazoanthus darwini | reverse complement strand
TATGTATGTATGTATGTATGTATGTATGTATGTATGTATGTATGTATGTATGTATGTATGTATGTATGTATGTGCGTGTGTGCAATCGTGAGTAGAATAATTGCTTTATCAAATGCCAAACACAGATAAAAATATCTCAAACTTTATATTCTACCGACTCGACTTTTCGGCCATTTTGAGGGAACAATTGTCCGTGATAAATTTGTCAGTTTCCATAGTTAGACAAACTACAGGATATAGGATTTAGACCTTGAATAAAAAAAAACAATCAGCCAATATAAGCCAATATATATATCTATATATTTATGCATATATTGGTACATATATTACATATATTACATATACTTATATTGATAATGAAAAAATCTTGGACATGTTTATCCAGAAAGACGATTAATACGAATGAATAGACCAAACGGATCTTTTTTCGCGGCCCTTGCTTGCCGAGTTCCAACTTCACTTTCTCTTGTACCTGTCGACTCTTCAAACTTTTGTCGATTTTTCTCTTTATGAGCTCAAAAATTTTGTTGTTTGAAGTCCTTTTAAAGCTCAAGTTTCCAGGTCCAACGGAAAACCCCCCTCGCTTGCGATAACTGTTGCAAATACTTCTTCGTTTGTCAACTTTCTTTTTATCCCGCTTAACAATTCTTTTTTCTTGATCGCTCCTCTCAATAACTGAGACGTCCGAGCGGTTACAAAGTTTGCTCGCTTGGTTACAAAGGCCTCGTTTAGCTCGTCTGTTCAGTGCATCTCGGATTTACCTAGACGAATTATTCGTCTGAGACGAACTAAACAGGCGGACCAAACTTTAGTAATTCGTATGATCTAAACTCCCGAATTTACCAAGACGAACTATTCGTCTCAGACGAATAATTCGTAAATACGGCCATTGTTGTTGCTGTTGTTTCGACTTCTTTTTTTAACAACTACAAACAGGTACACGCATTTCTTCCCAGTGTGCTGCTAATGCATTTTAATCAAGTGAACCACTCCTTATGGTTACGACAGCTGACTCATGAAAAACGTCAAAATATGATCACGTGCTAGCACTTCTAAAACTAAAATAGTCAAAGTCATTTTCCATGCCAGCTACGAAAGACTAGTTGGCAAATGTATGTCAATTACCCGCTTGCGTTCTATGGTACATCTTTTTTTGGTCAGTCAGCATGATAGTTTAAATCATCAAGTAGCTAAGATACAGTAGTTGCAAAGAATCAGTCTTTTATTTTGATAGCTTGTTTATGAATCTAGCCTTGACTCAGTTTCAAAGAAAAAAATTATGCATGCATCGAATATTTCTGCATCCAGCCGCGATAAAAACAACTTGCTTCAGTATTGCTTGGTCTTTCTTTGTAAGTTTGAGCAGTTTGAGAAAACTGATCGGTCTGAACTTTTACAGCAGTCTTTAGCAAACTAGGTAGTTTTTTGTTTTGCGGTTAACCACAGAACTGGTAATTAGATCGCTACCATTGTGGTGCAGTATCCTTTTGAGATGTTTCCAACAAAAAACTTTATAATACCAACGTTAACAAGTTTCTATGTAAGTAACTCCCCTTTAGCTTCAAGATTCTCGTGACCTGTATGCTATCATGGCCATTCAAATAAAATTTGGAATTACTTCAAACATCATTACTAAAAACATAACCAGCACTTGATGTATTACGTCACAGATTAAGAGTAAATTAAATGTTACTTCTCCCACTGCGCTTAAACTGGTGTTAACTGGTGCTTTATTCAAACAAAACAGTCATTTGTCAAGGCCAAGACTATATATTGATTGCCTTTGAGCATGACTATGAGACTCTAATAAGCTTTTCAATACAGTTCGTGGCAGCTGCATATTTGAAATCATTACCCCGAGAACAGAGGTTACAAAACAATACGAGTGAAGGAAATTCAAAAACAATTTAACTTACTTCTATGATTACAACAGTTAACACTGCGGCTTTGTGTCTGGTAATTCATTCAACCAATGACTGCTGTGGTTGGTCGTGCAAAATGCACCCCCCTCCAGCAAACTTTATTTTTGTTCTATTCACGAAGTTAAACATTTGTTAATAAAAAGGATTCTTGCCAAGAAGGAACACCTTGAATTATAACAATTGACAAGGGAAAGGTAAAGACAATCTCGGAATAGTTTAAAGCGGAACTTCGTGCAAGCCTGCCGATCAATGACAACGGAAAAGCCCAGCAGTAAGTAGAAATAAAATACTTCGTTTATTTTTTTTACTTTTAAAAAGCAACTACGTTTTCACAATAGCGTTAAATGCATGCTTAGAAAGGTAATACGCAATAGATTATCAGTTGGGAAATGTATTTACCAAGAGCTAGAAAATTACCGATATTAACGATGATAGTTATAGATTCTATAATTTACACTTGGATCCTTATACTCATGCAAAGTCGTCCATAGTCTGCACAGGTTTGCAAAATTAACCCAATTTTATTTAACCAGCTTATGTGCTGGTGGCTGAAATATAACTTTGTTATTGTTTTGCCTTCTGTTATAAGTACAAACGACTACAACTACGTGACTTGCAGGAATCAACTGAGACTCGATCATTTCCAGAGATAACCTTTTGACGCCTTCTACGGTTGCGTCATTCTGGTAATGTGAATAAAAAACACTAGCAGCTTGAAATGTATAAAGGACTTAGGGCTACTGAGAAATTTAGTTTTTTTAGCAAAAATATTCAAAGAAACAATACAGCTAAACAAATAAATGTGCGACCTATAGCCGAAAAACTAGAAAATTGCTAAGTAAAATTGCGTTGCGATGTTGTAGCAAATTTATCTGAAGGATTCAATCAATTGCCAAACACTGTATTTCCGTTACTTCTTCATTATCACTAACTGACTTTACTGTATATATAAGACTAAACTACGAAAAGTGATTCCACAGGCTTAAAGATAAAAGTTAACCCCACGGGTATATACGTAAATCTCGCGACGGGTTTAAAAAGAACATTTTTTGTCGCCGCGGAAACTTGTGGTACGTTAATCACTTTTAACTTTATTACTTTAGTTTAGTATAAACTGTTGAACAACCTCATCCTTTTGATGAAGAAACAATATCTGAAGCAAAAACTTTTATACCAGGGGATTGAACGAAACTTACTCCGGATATGTGTTTTCCAGCGGTTAGCAAACAATGTTGGATATATGACTCAATTTTCCACTATATAACTGAAATCTTTTTCCGTCAGTTTATGCCAGTTTCAAACCTTAAAAAATCAGATGAAGTACAAAAACTGTTTAAAAAAAGTCACTTTAACTACAACTGCCAATGCATCAATAAATCAGATAATCGCTGCTTTGGTATAAAACAAAAAAAAAACAGGTTTATATTATTGGCTTAATTCCTCGATTTTATAAGCTATACCTTTTAATAACGTAGAAAACATCAAACTAAAATAGAATTAAAGCGAGTTTTGTATAAACTGAAAATATTATCCACTTGATCGACTTGCCGCAAACCGGCAAATTATCCTGTTACAAGACTTAGTTTGACAAATACATAAGCCACCCCATAAGCTAGCAAAACGTAGGCACGCAGGTTTTGGAAATGAATATAATTTTATATTACTCACCGAATTAGAAGAAGAAAGTTCACGCAAAAATCTTGATCATTCAGGTAAAGATTGGCAAGTTTTATGCAGTTGTGCTTGATGTTATTTGTATGCAGTTGGTATAAAAACACCTGCATGAGAAAGGACACCAAATGACATTCACATGGATAATTTACAAATTATAGCTATAAACGAAAGGCAACTGCATTCTTTCAACTACATTAAATGGTTTTAGTTGTAATTCAGTCACAGGACATGAAGCAGTTTAATTAGAAGTATACGAGTTTGTGGTTATAAAGGCTTTAGTGGAACCTAATTATTTCAACCTTCAAATGCGTAAACAAGAAAACTCTGTTAAGGATCTCTTTTAGTTTTAAGAACAAAATAGCTTGAAGGTTAAAATAATCATAAAAATAGAACTAAAACTATTCAAATTGCATATATTGAGTCGCTATCGAACCAACCACAAACAGGTAACATCCGTTTTAGCTTTTTGAGTTAAGTAAGTTGTGTGAGACCATATGAACTATTAAATGTATTGTCACTGTTCTAGAACAAAGAGCAGTGCCAGTAATGCATGAGTCACACTGCTTATTCAGACGGAGTCGCAGTATAATCACCGCTGTTAGTGTCAAACAAACGACTCAAAGAACATCAAAAAATTATCCAGTGAAAACTAAAGGTAGATATGCTAAAAAAGGATAAAACATATCAAAAGATTTTACTTTCAGAAAAGAAAAAAATCGCTTTTCTTTAAAGTATTAAATGCATGATTTGAAAGATATTCAGCGTGTTTAGTAAGCTGTAAAAGCGTTGTATTGATTCTAGCTAAAAAGTAATTCGCTAATTTTAAAAAAATCTTGCAAATATTATGAGCCAGAGTAAAAACAAAAAGTGGTGTCTCTTTTACTGCTGAAAGTAAAGATAAGCGCAAAATTTTGTTTTGGCGAGGAAGTGGCTTCTATCCGACATGCCAAAAGACTTTGTACTGATACTTCGCACATGACAATAGTAATAGAAGAATTAATAAATAATGATGTACTCAAAACCATAAAGCGGTAATTTTGTTTTGGTTAAAATTGTTGCGACATCGAAATTCAAAATTGTGGGAAAATACGTGAATAAAGGAACGTGGAAAAATGTAAAACTTGGTTTGGAAACTGAAATCCACTTGATGAACGTTTAGTAGAAAATTTGACAAACTTAATTCAAAACAATATCTGATCCACAGCAATCTCTAAATACAATTATATTATTTGTCGACCGGAGGGATCTTTTGGACTAGTCATTTGTTTTGCTCATTTGAAAACCTTTCGGTAGGTAACAATAAAAATCGTCAATAGTCAGTAGTATACGAACTGATTATAGCCACGAAGGACAAAAAGGGACTCTCCGGGTATACTCTATTGTATCGAGCTTGGGATATTTGAATTTCAAAAAAGCTATTTTTAGTCTTAAAGTGTCTCGTTACAACCTAGAAACATATGGCTACAAGTCCTTTCTTGTCTGTGGCCCTAAACTATGGAACGCATTTCCACTTAAGATTCGAAAAACAATTCAATTACTGATTGAAAAACATTTTTTAAACTAAAATTTTAAAAAAAAAAAAAAAATCTGCACTTTGCATGTTTTTTCTCATATTTTCTTAGTTTAGATCTGATTAACATTTTATAAGAAGATTTTTGTAATTAATTTATTACATCATTTTCAGGAATTTCTGGAGCCCTTTTGAGCTTTGACAATATATATAACAATATATGTTACGAAACAGCGTTGTCTGTGATATACAAAACAAATCCGTTTTCTTTGCATCATTTTCTACTGAGCTCTGTTTTTTTTCAAGCATCGAGCACTGTCGCCTACAGATTCGATACAACTAGTTTATTTATTTATTCATAGTAATCTATATAGATACATGGATTAGATTCAGGTGACTAAATAATGCGAACATTCAGTCACCACGTTGCTTTCTTTTTTGCCAAACAGTGCAAAATATCAGGTTTGAATGGAGAGATATTTCTCTCACCGTGAGGACCATGAGACAACTGAGAAATTGCCATTTTTTATCCACGGAGACATCATTTGATGCCTCTCAACGAGGAATTTAGCTTCGTTGCCGTTGGAAAAAACAAAGAGCCAAACTGAGGTAGAGATACACTAAACCTTTAAGCTAGATGATACTCTTTAGAACTCTCTTCTCCCCTTTGTCACGGAGAATGTTGTTGTTCCGCTGAAGTTCTATTACTGACGGTTTTCGTTTTTGTCCATGTGCTCACTTCACATCAAATCTATTTAAACCTTAATGCTTCAATTTAATACTATTGAATAGTTTCAACTGGTATTCAGTAATACAGTTTCTGTGGCAGTACGTTTCGCAGATGATAGAAAAGAAAGTGAGTGGACTTTTTTGTGTGTTGTTCATGATTTCGGAACACAGTACGTCGAAGACTGCAAGTGGTTTTTTTTAACACAAGCAGCGAAACGGAACGCAGCAATTGTAAAATTTGTCGACAGATTGATTTAGGAAACCCGGAATATTTTAAGCGGTCTATTTTTGCGTTATAAAATGTGTTAGTTTCAGTCCAGCAATTAATCGTTTGTCATTCCAGTTTTGCGGTTGATTTTGAACTGATCAAAAATTAACAAGAACCGGAGCTCAGTTAGTTTGTGATCTCTTTTCTTGTCCCTTAAACAGAATCAGTCGGGATTTTTTGTCTATTTGTTTCCCAAGAATACTGGCTGTAATTGTAATTTTTTTGAAAACATATTCTCTCAAACAACAACCACTGAATGTTCTCCGTTACCCTTTATAAAAAATTTAGACATAATTCCAGGGACGGCGAAATATACTAGCTCGGATTTCTTAAAAACTAGTATAGCTAAATACTTTGTTTCAACAGTACTTTTCTTTTAAGTTATTAGTTGTATGCTGTTTTAATTTTTTTTTTCTCATATTAGAGTTAGAACCGGTGTCTGGGTGCACTTTTCTGGGTTAAATTCGGTCAATGAGAAGCAACCATACCAACAAATCTAACTTCATTTATCTTCAGATCCTATATTGAATGCTAAACATCTACAAATGCATGCATATTAGCCAGTGTAGCTTTTGCGTTCTAGCACTAGAACGCCAAAGCTATATGCTTGCTATATGCCTATGTTTATAGGCATTTTGTAGAATTGAAAAAATTAGTTGTAACATTTTCTTTTCGATTGCAGACAAATTTATTTCAATCTGTGAGTTTGATATATAACCACAGATATGTTGATCTGTAAAGCAGAAAGCTAAATCTTGCTCAAGACCTTCCTTACCTCAAATTTCAAACTGAAGAATTAGGTTGCCACTAGTCGAACGATGCACACTGGCTCTCCATTTTCACTATGTACAAAAAAATCCAGGAAACAAAAAGTAAACAAAAATCGGAAAAATCTTGTTTGTGAAGCAGACTCGATCAACCGAAAACGAATAGGAACAGCTCAAACGCCAGTTCACTCATGTGCATTATGTTTGAGTTCAGTTCCGGATCTTCGGAGCAGAAATCATGTTAAACTTTTCCGGAAAATGTGACTACAGTACAGTGGAAAATGTACTAGTATTTTCTTCCCCATGCTTTGTAATAGTTCATTGCAGATATGCAAATTTTGACTGACAATATACTTTCAATTTTCAGTTTGATAATACATTCATTGTTCGTTCGAATTTCTTTTGATGCAGATTTGCAAACGTCAGTCAAACAAAGAATAAAAAATTAGTTATGAAAATCGAGACAAACTTAAACTGGCATATTGTACTGGAATAATTGCCTCGCAATTGCTTTACTGACTTACAGGTCATTCAGAAAATGTTGGCGATCAATTTTCCAATGTTCCAGTTTTTAAGTTCACACTAAAACTTCTGTGTCTAAAACTGTAGAGGAAAGCGAGTCGATAGCTTAAATTCAAGTGTATAACCTATGAAAGTATTATCATCCCCCGTCGTAGGCAACTTCGGAAACATTTAGGAACACAGATATTCACTTTTCCTTTATTGAATTGCGGACTCCAACCTCTCTTTCCGAAATTTCTGGATCCGCACCGGATCTGTTCCATTCTGTTTTGATCCTATTGCCTCAAGTTGCAATACTTAAGTTTTGACTCCAATTGTCGAGTTTACTTCACTCTCGTTAACTACTCTACAAAAACGAACAAATTACTGGAATTCACTGTCGACCGGCATGTTATTAATCAGCAAGAAAACGGCTTTATTGTAGACAATTAAACGATAAGGAACCATTTTCGAAACTGCTCGGGTTTTATCCCGGGCTTTTACATGTATTTTAGAAAGAGCTTATGAAACTATAAGATCGTATTTCATCGTTGTCGAATTCAATTCAATTAAGTTCGATAGCAGCGCGGCGATAGCAATGAATTTAATTCACCACATTTAATTCCTTGTGTCACTGCCGAGCCAGCACGGCAGAGCTTGTTAAACTTAATTGTCATGTCGAACCTAATTCATTCTCTCGAGCCAAATGGTTTTAGACGTCTGTTGCGGTGCTGAACTCGAATGTGGTCGCCGATTTGAATTCGACACGGCAGTAGCGCGATGTTTAAACCCGGCCTGAATGTTCTCCGAACAACCGTAAAACCATGCACTTTGAAGTTTAGCTCAATCAATGTTTCGAAAAAAGGTTTCAGTTGACAAAACATTTTGAAGGCGTGCTTGCATTCTATTAATCCCTGCGTGTTTTTTTACTTAACAATGCAATTTTTAATTTTAGAATGTGAATTTTTCTGAAATGCGAACTTTGATTTCTTAATGCGATTTCTTTAATTCTGAAATGCAAATTTCCAAAATGGTCGTAGTCGGTTATTTGCTTCAAATCGGATTTTATTTCAAAACGGATCGTGCAACCTAATTTGGTTTAGTCGATTGCCATGTCTATTCTGAACCATGCCCAGAAAGTGCCGAGAACGTTTTTCGACTGTAAAATAAAGAGGGCCTATCCGCTGGATATTCATGGATTTTAGGATTGCACAAAAGCCTTCCAGTCAGTACTGCATATAGTGTAAACAAGGAGCGGACAACGCGGCCTGATACCGCAAAAGTTTCTAGAGAGACTAGAGAGTATTCATGTACAAATGACATTGAGCATGATAGAACTAGCAAGTTAAAAATTTTCACGCCCTCACAAATAACAGCCCAGCAGCCCCAGGCCCGGCTGTTAAAGTTACAGGTGATAAAATGCACACAAACATTTTGTCATAACAATTAATGCACTGATTGCATTTGGATTTTTATCAGAACTTGCTTTAGTATCATTAATTATAAAAACAATAATTACAGTTTCTTGACAACCGTTGTTCGCTATCTCACAGTATTAGCTAATTTTTGAAGGAAAATTTGCAACTGCACAATAAAACTTGCTGTCGACGAAGGAGTTTTATTCTTTTTTGCTTATAGAAGAATATGTTGAAGTTACAACGTAAAATGATTCATATTTAATGATCTCAAGACCACTTCTCAATGATTTTATCTTTTAAATATCACTAATCTGACACACAAGAGAATGACCAAGTAAGTAGTATTTTATCATTGGTACATTGTGGATGATCGATTCGTTTTCTGTTTTTGGTGCTGGAAAAAATAGCAAAGGAAAAATAAACTGTTTTGCGTGCGTGTTTTGTAAAAACAGCATTAAGATAAAGTGTCAAATTTCTTTGAACACTACATTTTCCTCAAATTTGGAAATTCAAATCTTGGCAACTGTTTCATTCCTTTGAAGTTAATCACTTGATTTTGTCGGTTTTTAAAACAATAAAAGGCCGGGATTTGTTCGGATATATTTGCTCTGACTCAGTCTGTATTGTCAGGTGCACAAGATAACTGTCTAGTTGACAAATTAATGCATGGACCTAAAGCAAACTTTCAGGAGCTGAGATTGACCTTAGCTTTAAAATTTGGAAAAATGTTGACTCGATGTTGATGTTCATAAAGACGGAACAAGGCTTTTTGTCTCAAAATTCTAGTTCACTTAAATAATGATTTGTGTCAGTTTATTTGCTTGCATCTCTTGAAACCGAAAGTAGACGCTAAATGTTAAGTTCAGAAATCATTTCCTAACTTCTTATTGTGTTGGGTTGCAATCCTATCATGCAGTCATGTGTAAACAAATAACAGCTGCTTCTATTAAAACTATAGTTTAGAAATTCGTATTAATTAACAAACGAAACCTTCGTTTCGGAAATTTGTTGAACCGTTAAACCTTTAAAATACCACACCGTTTTCAAAACTTTCGGTTTTTTAACATCAAAGGTTTCTCTCCGCGAATATTGATTTGGGCAGGAGTAACACTATTTATAATGCTAATACTTTATATATTTTTTTAGTGAAAATTCAACTTTTCCGCTTTGAACCCGCGTTTGTGGTGTTTGTCAGTATTGACAGGTATCCATTCTTTTGTATCTTTATAGTTTTGTTTCCCTTTAATATACATAAGTTTTGCGGAATTGCTTTAATTACTGACAATCCCAATGACATAGAAGAGAAATTACACTGTTAATCATGTACAAGAAAAAATTAATGGATACCTATTGGTTAAGAGCAGTGCAATTATTTTGCAATTCTGTGCAAAAAAAGGTGTATTTCTGTGCAAAATTGTGTAATTCTCTGCAACTTCATGCAAACTCAATTTCTCAAATCTGATTGGATGAGAACACAATAGACAGTCAAAGTATGGCAGATTCAATGACAACAGTGGATACAGAACGAATAGTTTAGAAATGAGCATCTTTTTTAACATGTTTTTTTTAGAAAGTATAAAAAGATAATTTTCTTCCGGTTCAGAATTTTGGGGAGGCACTTCCTCCTCTGCCTTATAGCTGACTATACGACCCTGATCATTAGTGTAGTAATAATCATAATCATAATCATAATCATAATCATAATCATAATCATAATCATAATCATAATCATAATCATAATCATAA
>JAOBYF010186880.1:0-10536 GCA_025403605.1 Parazoanthus darwini | reverse complement strand
TGCCTGAAAACCATGATGACTTAATAGGATTATTGACGACTTATAAAGGAGACGGGTTTTGATCCCAGGGTGGTTTTGCAGACTACGTGAATGTAAGATGTATTGTACAATTATCTCACTAGACCTTGACCTGCTCTACACTGACACATGTAAGCTGTTGGGACACGATGTAGTGCTGCTTCTGAAGCATTTTTGCTTTCGCCTGACGGCCGGGCCCAGGTAAGGTAGCAACCCTCTTAGGTCTGTGGCAGATCGAACTCAACATTCGTGTTTAATATGCCCAGTTTGGCTTGCGAAAAATTAATATGTCTAATAAGCTTCGCAGTTTTTCTAAAGCTAACTCATTACTTAGTGTATTATTAAGACTTCCCGGCTTACACTGGCGAGGGAAGCAAAAGGACGGTTCCGTTCTAGTGAAGCTGAAGAAATGGAAACGCGTGCACGAACGGAAGTGCGACGGAAGCGGGGACAGAAGCAACAGAAAGATTTATTTTTTCCGTTGTTATTTCTTCTTCCGTCGAGCGTACGTCGGTTGCGGTCCCAGTGTATGCCAAAACGTCGGAATCAGAAAAGGTCGCTAGGGTGAGCAAGGCTGAGGGTCGGAAAAAATCTTCCACTTTATTTTAGAGTTATCCCTTCAGAAAGTCAAACGTTATTAAATTAAGCAGTACCATTTTTGGCCTTCCGTTTTGTCTTTTTGCTCTTGTTTTTAAACTCGTCGCCCTGCTCTATTCTCCCGTGTATCACACCAGTTCAATTTTACTGCCATGCTCTATTTCCCTGTATCACCCAAATAAAAAGCAACTGCCATGCTCTATATTTGTGTATCAGCAGTCAATACAATCTAACAGCCACGCTCTTTTCTCTTGTATCACCAACACACGATCTAGCTGCCATCTCTCTTCACCTGTATCACTCCGATACAATCTAACTGCCATGCTCTATTCCCCCGTATCACCCAACAATATAATCACCATGCTCTATTCTCTGTACTACCCCGGTACAATCAGTAACCAACTGATCTTTTCTCCCCTATCACACCAGTTCAATCTAACTACCATGCTCTATTCTCGCGTATCACCCACGTATGATCTAACTTCCGCGCTTGAGGTCCGCACAATCAAATCGCCGTTCTCTTTTTCTCTGTGTCACCCCAGTACAGTCTAACTACCATGCTCTATTCTGCTGTACCACTACGGTACAGTCCAGCCGCCATGCTCTATACCCCTGTATCACCCCGACACAATGTAAGCGCCGTGCTCTATATATCCCTGTATTACCCGGTACAATCTAACTGCCATGCTCTATTCCCCTGTAGTACCCCGGTACAATCCAACCAGGCACTCCCCCTATACCTGGAAGCCATCTTGGTGATGCTCGGTAGTTGTTCAACTGCTCTTCAACAAAATCGAGAGTTTGTCAGCATTATATGGTATGTTCCAAGTATTTTAACCTTATATGGTATTGCATAGTACAGGTAATGTGGATGGTATATAGTAAGAACAATAGAACAGCGTCGCGCGTGTCTCTAAACATGATATAACACGGAATAACGTAGAAGGAGACGAAGAAAGCCAGTTGAGAGAAAACGAGGCGACTGAACCGAAGCCTTTCCAATTCGTCGCGGGTGTATTTTGTTCTCCGACCCTGGGCATTTTTACAATGATGCTCACAGTTTCTCCGTAAGGCATTACAATAAACTTTTCCTTTAAAGTCTTCATCCTGTTGGTTTAATCTTTCTTGCAAATGTTCAGGTGTTCGAAAGAGCGCCATCATATCGAATGTTAACTTCGGTCCTTGGAGGGTTTGACGTACATAAAACAAGTATACAATATATAAACAGACATTTATGTGTGGAAACTTTACAATCCCATCTCTTATACAAGCTCTTACTCGTTCCTCCAAGGCAATTGTTGTGTCCAGCCTTGATCCAACTGCTTGGTAGCCCTATGACGGACCTCAGTAGGAAGCCCAAACCAAACGGGGGTTATGCGGATGAAATCCATCGGGGAGGCCGAGGAACCGGAGGATTCCCGAAGGCCTCGCCTGTGGTGGGTCCTATTTCAAGGACCATATACAACATCGCAACGGAGCTCCTTAGACTTGTTGGCCCCGTGGCCGCCATGAGGCCTGTTTTGGAGTCATTGTTTCATCGCATTATCCTCTATCCGCCGCCTCAGCATAGGACCGAGGCTTTGAAAGCACTGAAAGAGGTAAGAAACGCCATATACTCGGTGACGAAACATCCCATTTGTTATACAAGAGAAGCACAACCAAAGTCTTAAGTATGTAATGAAGATCCTGTATACAAAATCATTACCCTTATATATTCCATCTATGTTGATGCGTTCAAAGAACCTCCTGTATGTTTCTTATTTAGTGACGTCATTAACAATTGTATCTCTGTTCAGATTCTCTCCAGTCCCCAGCGCCTGCTGGACGCGGCCGGACCAACCATCATAGACAAAGACAACCCCCCGTCTCCAGACTCGCCCACCGAGCAGAAGAAAACAGACCTGGACCTCCTTCGACTGTATGTGTTCCTCTCGCTAACATTTGCTTCACCAACCGTGTTTTGTAAACTTTTGTTCTTAGATTTCTCTAGAACACGTTTAAACAACCACTGTGCATGTCACACCGCAAATCTGTTTTTGTTTTACATTTCTCTCTGGGTGAGGATCGCGGGCACACTTTTCTGTAGTTTACATTAAGAGGAAAGGTGAGGAGCTTGAACTCTTTTTTGGACTCCTGATATTTAGAGTGTAAAAAGTCTTACAAAAATTCCACACAGTTAGTTTTGGTAGGAATTTCTTCTCCTTTGAACGGTGTTTTGTAATTGCGTTTGGACCTCGCAATATACCGCTTTGCCTTTGCCGGAAGTTCCATTTGTGGAAAGCTTTCCATCCTATCCTTATGACAAAAAATCAACTGTTGTTGATCAACCACACATTTGAGTTACTCGATGACGCAAGAAATAAATAGCTTTCCAGTGTTAAAAAGGATTACAATAATTCAGTTATAGTCATATATGACTCGCACAATGGCCATAGCTGTCTGGTCGTTTCAGAATTACTAATACCGCTTCCGAAATCTCTGGCGATCCACCTCTGTCAACAACCTTCAGCAGAATCTCCTGAATCTTCAGTCTTACAGATCTAGATATGGGATAAGTTGTTCCATAGTTGATAAAACTAACTGGTTGTGAAACTGAACAAACTTCAAAAGGAGTTAACAAAGCAGCTTTGTCTTAGGTTGAACGAACCGTGACAGTGCACATTGCTTTGTTCGATGTGTGAGCCCAAACATTTTTATTGGTTAGTTGTTCATATGCATTTCAATACCTTTTATGTTTTGTACGCCATCAACAAAAGAAATAGAGATCAATAATCTATATCAAAGAAACTGGCCGTGTTTTGTAACCATATCGCTCTAATAACTATGGTTGTTCATATAAGAATTCTGCAATGAACATTGTTTTGCCTGGTAAGGTGAGGTGCCTACAGGGTAACGACACGTGTGTGTTTCCACAGGTTGATGGATGGTATCGTGGAGTCCGGCCACTGCAGTGACAGTATTGTGGCAGGCTGTAGTGTGGCGTGTGTATTGGCCCTTTTGGGCTCGCTGGAAGACCTTAGTCAAGGGCGGGGCGTCAGCGATGAGCAGATCGAGTGCCTTAGTAAAATGAAAGACCCAGACAACTGGGAAGCCTTCTATCAGGTAAGTGAACTGACAAGCCGGCCCCAGTTTGGGTCAACAGCAGTTTGACGTGATTGCTTTACATTTTGCTTCCGTTTAGCATTATCAAAGTTAGAAATAGCCAATAAATGGAAAATGCATGACACAATCAGTACTTTAAGATACCAACATTTTGAACTCAATATGTCAATACCTTTTGGCATATTGCGTTTTTGTATATAAAATGGTAATAATTGTTGACGATTATTATCATTATGTGTACAATTTTTACCTTGGAAAACTATGCCAAAAATATGTCCTTGAAAACGGAAACATATGTAAATACCTTACAGGCTCTGTCAAGCCCTCCTTCTCTCTATTCAAGCCCCTCCCCAGGCGTCCAAATTTGTTCCAAGGCCCCCTTCCTCTTCAAAAAGATTAGCACGTGTAAGTTTGAGGTAAATAATATAATGCTAATGGTGGTGAAATAGACCTGTCAACTGATATCACTCTTCTGCGAAAGGACTTGCATTAGCTTTGACGCAGTAGGTTCTGTCGATCCTTTTTCATTGTTGTCATTGCTTGAACTTGTCAAGATACAACTTTCTCTAATAAACTCAACCCCCCCAGACTGATACCCGAAATTCAACAATCCCTCGAAAGCTTATTAGAGCTTTACAGTAAATATAGGACATTAAAGCAATATTCAAATTTAACGCACTTGATATTCAGAGTACCGTGCAATATGAGAATGCCGCCTCGGCCCGGGACGTGCCCAAATTCACTGTATCCGACGAGACTTTTGATGATGACGAAAATGAGAGACTTAGAGCAAAACCGAGGCATATCCGCTGGCAGATGGACCAACGAGGGAGCCCGGATGGCGGGATCGACTCAGTGACCGAGCGCTTTATGAGTGAAAGTGAAGCCTGGGAATCAGAAGACGAGAGGAAACTGGAAGGTTGGTGTTACAACAAATATCTCCAGCACTAACCTCTTTAAAATAGGTCTCAGTGTTCATTGGCAGTTACACTTGTTAACACCACAAAAACTTGACCAGGCCATACGCTTATTAAGTTAGCAGTTTGACACAGAGTTCTTAAGCCCTTTTTTGAACGTGCGAGCAATATAGCTTTGACGTTAAACAGACAGATAGATAGATAGATAGATAGATAGATAGATAGATAGATAGATAGATAGATAGATAGATAGATAGATAGATAGATAGATCTGGAGTGTTGTATGAGTGACATTTTGAGAACAGCAAGCAATATTTTAACAAACTTCTTACGTGTGCTTCTAGAAGAAGAGCATACCGTCCCAATCAAGAGCGTGCACTTTGCGCCGAGGGATGAAGTCACCATGTTCACAGCCAGCGAAGTGGAGAGGCGTAGCACCAAGAGCAACATTCCACAGCTCGCGGGCTCAACTAGACGGAGAAATATTCCGCGGCGTGTGGGAAACAATTCTCCTAATGGCGCTCGGGCCACTGTCAAACGATCTTCTTCCTTCGAGGGAAAGGCGAGGCCAAAATACATGGGGAGGCGGGGTCGACATTTCGATTCACCACATCGAAGAGACAGTATGGAGACAGAGAACGACTTGAAAGCCATGAACTTAGGAGTAACCCGCTCGTACACTGATATCGATGTTATACAACCGAAACGGCCCGGTGAAGCGCTCAACTTCCCGCTGAGAAGGTCAAACTCGTGGACTGCCTTAACGACCACTACTCACGATGAAAATGAACTGAATCTAGGCGGTTTAAATCGCCGCGCACCTCACACTCAAGAAACCAACGGAGATATGTCTCGACAAAGGAGTCGTTTATCATCGGATTCCTCTTGGAACTACAAGGAAGATGGTCGGCAGAGTTTTCCTGAAGAGAGGACCATTGACCTAAGAAGTCGAATATTGAAGGACGTACAGAAGACGTACGTCGAATCGAAAGCTGTGAAACTTGAGCTAAAAGAAGGATCGCCCTCGAAGATGCCGCGTCCAATTCTGCGCCGCACGCGTTCTGCTGGGGACTTCGATCGTAAACAACAAGAGGCCGCCAAAACGGGAAAACCGAGGGGAATTCTGGTTAAAACGCAAAATGCTGACGAAAGCGACGAGTCACCAAAACATCGGAAATCTCATAACGGAGTTAAGATAAACGGGGTGTTTGTTAACCGCGGTCGAGAAAACAGAGGATCAGTATCCCCAAGGACTCCTCCAGAAAACAAGAAAGTTTTCGAAATGAAGAAAAGCGTGGAAGAGAACGAGAAGGAAGGAGCAAGGAACTTCACTCGCTGTCTACTCGGTATTTTACCCTCAGTCCTTGCACTGAATGACTGCCACGCGGTGGACGACGCCCTGCAACAGTTTGCTTCTGATGTGTGCGAGGCCGTCACTTGCATGGCCCTAAAACGCAAGAACGTGCCCAATTTTGGAACCCTCCGCGGGCGGTCCGACCTGGTGGATCAGAAAACCGGGGAGGGTGCTACGTCAGAGCCTCATTTTCCCATCCTGAACGCGGATGGGGTGTACGTGACCGTGTACGGGACACTGTCGCTGAACCTGAAACTTCTGAGACATGGGCACTATCACAAGAAAGACTCCGTGCCCGAAGTTACCCAGGTAATATAATAGCAGTAAACCTTTTTTTAAATCACGGTTAAGACTCTTTAGGATGTTACAAAGTTAAAAACCATGTAACTTTATGTTTGTCTACGTATTTAAAATTATCTACTTTTTCTAATATATTATAATAAGATAAAACCTGCTTTCCAAGAGTGCCGTGAATTGTTAGTTACTTATTGAAGAAGCTGCTGCAGCCATTTCGGAATCCGTTTCAGTACTTAGATTGTTAGTGTCATACATACACACTGCAGAGTAAAAGAAGAGAACAATAGAGTTATCTGAAGATGTCCAACATTAAGAGGGAGAGGGGGAGGGGGGAGAGAGGTCTTAAAGGAAACCTTTTCTGACCACACAAAGATTTTATTATTAAGGAATTTCATTATTAAGGAATGAATAATTGTTCAGTCTGGATGCACGTTGTTCTTGGAAAGCACTTTTTTCGAAACGCTAGTTTTTCGTATTCTGAAAATTGGGATGCGGAGTCTGAGGTTTCTTCCCACTGGTCCTGATATTTCAATCATTAACTTAATTTTTGCGACGCCAAAATTTCGCCACTTGGAGTTTCGGTATTTCTGGGACATTTTTTAACCCTAGTGTAACCACTGAATTCTGTAGGCACTTCTCTCAAAATTTAAAGAAAGTCGAAGTAAAACAATGACAGCATATACCTAAAAATAAAATGGGACAGTGTATTTAAGACAACGTACTTAGTTCAGTTTCCGTGCTGCTACATCCAAGGGCGGATCTGGGGAGGGGGCGGCCCCCCTTTTTGTTAAAAATTTTACGAAAGATTTTTTTTAAAAAAAAAATCACTAAAATTATCTTCCGAATGCTGTTTTTCGGCCACCTTTTTCCAGAATTAGGGTTCCGGCCCTCCCTTTCAAAAGCAGTTGAATCCGCACCTGACATCAGCTTATCAATGTATTCGCGCCATCCAGTCTTCGCGCATGTGTTTTCACAAAATGCAAAAAGAATTACAATTCACTGAAACTAAATGCATTGAGATTAACATTCAGTTTGTGCAAGACTTGAATCCAAAAATTGATTTCCCCAACGAGTTAACTTGTGGTTATCACAATTACAGCAAGAGTTCATCCGAGGGATCCAGGAGGCTGGGGTCCCTATGGGCCTTTCATCGGTGTGGTTGGGTGAGCTCTACAGACTGGTCACCACTTATAATGTCCTCGGAAAGGCTGGCTACAAGCTCGACGGTGACTCCAACCGAGCACTCATTGACCTGCTGTCAGACAACGTGTCTATGGGAGACCAGGAGCCTGGTGACAAGCCGTTCATCCATATCGAGGGTCTGGCACGAGTCTTGCCGGCAAAGAAGGAGGGGATGAAGTTTGCGAGGCGCGTGCTTGTGACCGCGTGGGACTCGGTGCTGGAAGTACTGTCTTTACCTCTGGAGACTTCAACTACAGGTAAGAACAGTGATATTTAATAAAAACAATAACAATAATAATGAATATAATAACAATAATAATGAATATAATAATAACAAATACAATAACGATAATATTTCAAGGTTATCCGTTTCAAATTAAATTGATGGTGAAGGTAACGTCAACAACAATAACATTGTAACAACGGCGGTAGCAACCCATACTGAATTTTAATAGGCGTCTCCTAAGATTAAGATATACTATTGCAGAAGACAATTTCAATAAAATTGCCAGTACATTACAGGGAAGACCCGATTTTTTATGCGTATGTTTAAAACAGTGATTTAAGTTCGAGTCAACAGAAGAGCATTCTTTAACCTAATTTTTTAAACTCAAGTGCTTTGTGTATATTAAGTGTGCTCAGATTATAAGGAAGAAAACATATCGATTCTCTAAAATAAACACTAAAACTGTACACGATAATGAACAAGATTCCTCAAATGTGTGTAGTACTGCCGTTAGTTTTGCTTCTATTGAATCCTGAACTAATTTCTCAAAAAAGGAAAAAATGTAATGTGGCCTGCGTTTATGCTATTGTAAAACGCTTTGAGACATATGTGTAAAGCGCTATGTAAGAACCGCAGTATATTTGTTATTTTAATTGAAGAACATTTTAGGCAGGTTCCCTCATTAAGCGAGCGTAGCTCCTCACAAAGTGACTTATTTATCATGCTGCAGGAATCGGTGGACCGAATGGGATCGCGCTGATGTTGGTCAATGAACTCAAGAGAGATCATAACCGCGAACGAGACACAATTTGTCTAAGCCTGGACGGACTGCGCCGTGCCGCACGCCTCTGTTGTACCCTGGGAATCCAGCCTCGTTGTGAGCAGGTGCTAGCACACCTTGCAAATGCATCCTGTGGAGGGGACGGGTGCGGAACAAAAATGAGACCAAACAAATTGCATTCTCCGGGCCCAGTACTGAAGCTGCACGCTGCGCATGTGTTGAGCATGGACGGGCTGCTGGCGGTTGGAGTAGAGTTGGGTAACCACGCTCCTAAATGCTGGAAGCACGTGTTTAGGTATTGATTAAAACTGTTGCTGGTAGTTTGTTTGTTGTATTACTGGGCGCTGTTACTGCCCTTCTCTCACGTGTGTATTCAACATACTAAGTGTGTGTGTGTGTGTCCACAGTTGCTGTTACTACATACTAAGTATGTGTATGTGTCCACAGGTGCTGTTACTACATACTGTGTGTGTGTCCACAGGTGCTGTTACTACATACTAAGTGTGTGTGTCCACAGGTGCTGTTACTACATACTAAGTGTGCGTGTGTGTCCGCAGGTGCTGCTACTACATATCACAGCTAGAGAGACTACACTTCAGTAATAACGTGACAGACACGTCCCATCTCACCCCTCCCACGTCCCTCAGAACGGATCTCTCGTCGCCTCTCTCCGAGTCTTCAAACATCTCCGACTACCTAGCAGGCGACACGTCTGTCAATGGCACGGACGGGTCCCGACACGATGGCGAGCACGACGCGGACGGCAATACTGCGGACGGAGGACTACTGACCCCCGCTGACGCGTCACGAGCGGTGTACGCCCTGTCGGCAGCCGTTGACAGGCTATTTGAACACGCCGCCAACACTCTTCAGATGCATGGCCTGATTTCCTTTTTGCGTGAGTTGGTCTCAGCTTCACACGCTCAGCTCTATGGCAGTCAACCCCACAACGGTGCGCCAACGAGCATTAACGGTCATCGGGCCCCAACCGCCGCCACTGTACATTTGTACAGACTTGCCGACGTCATGATACGGAGCGCCCGCAATACCAACAGACCGCTGCTGCATATTATGATGGCCTGGGGTGTGATATCACCTCATATTATTGAAGTATGTGCAGTTAACGAAATATTCATACTCTGTAATTTAAAGGCTGTTACAAAGTCGGCGCATTTTGTGAAAATGTCTTTCTTTATCATAATATCTGGGTTGCCTTTCAAAGGTGTTTGCCATTTATTTCATTCTTACATTTATTGCTACAGTCAGGCCCTGATAGGCCTCATTATACTGGATGGCAAGCGGTCCCAGCCTGGGTCCAAAACAGCATAAAATCATATCCTTTATTTAGTTCGAACATCTAAATATCAGATGAAATTTTGAAAGTTGTACTTTTCTTCGAGGATAAAATGTATGCCGTTTTCGCACCCACGCTGGGACGGCTAGTCACGTGTTGCAAAAAGCATAATGGTATTTACAGGTAAAACCCTTAGGAAGGAAAGCCTTTTCGGAAACCGTGAATAAATAACAATGGCTCCAGTATTTATTGCGCGCCTTCCTAGTTTCGCACAGTTATGAATTTTTGTTAGGTTGAGATTGTCACCTGAAATTGTTTTACAAAATAACATGCACCATTTTATATGTTGTGTAAAAGTTGTGTCTAATTCGAGATGCGATAATATTGTCTATTTATTCGCTGTCAAAGTTGTTTAAACATTATCTATATTCTTGTACTATAATGTTGTGTATGTACTTGGAACTCCCCAACCCCATCCCTTAATTCTTAAGTAAGGGGCCAATAATGTCGTGTATATTCCTGGAACTCCCCAACCCCATCCCTTAATTCTAAAGTAAGGGCCCAGTAATGTCGTGTATATTCCTGGAACTCCCCAACCTCATCCCTTGATTCTAAAGTAAGGGCCCAGTAATGTCGTGTATATTCCTGGAACTCCCCAACCCCATCCCTTGATTCTAAAGTAAGGGCCCATTAATGTCGTGTATATTCCTGGAACTCCCCAACCTCATCCCTTGATTCTAAAGTAAGGGCCCAGTAATGTCGTGTATA
>JAOBYF010186769.1:0-10537 GCA_025403605.1 Parazoanthus darwini | reverse complement strand
CGATCTGGGTGGTGGGGGGGAGAGAGCTCCTATCATGGTCCCAGTCAATGTATAATATTTTTTTCCCTTTTTATGGAATAGTGCAGGAATTTGATTTCGTCAAAATACAGGGACATTAAGTTTCAATTTGGCTTTATGGTATTTTTTCTTTTCGCATTCGCTTGCGGGATCCATTTTTTAAAATCGCCCACACTTGAACCCCCACCCCCTCAGAGTTTTAAAAGCGGTTGACCTTTTGACAAACATTTTAAAATAGAATTGAGATATTGAGAAAAATATAGCCGATGGCTGATCATGTCCCTCCCCCACCCTCCCTCACCCAAAGTCTTCGCCGTGTGGGTGAAAATAAACAAATATATAGTATAAAAGTTACCTTGTGTCCGACAAAGGTTCTTGTGAAGTGGGGCGGACCCAAGCATATTCTCGCTTTATTGTCTCGGCGTGTTGTTGGCGACAGGTAACACAGATTGCTAAAATTATGTAAAGAACTTACTTTTAAATGAAAACCAAAAGTAAAAGAGTGTGCCAATGTTAAGATATGACAGATCATGCTTACGTGAACCAATGCATACTGTAACGCCGAAGAGTTTCGATATATCTTGTGAAGTCTGCAAGTTTACCACATTTCGACTGTGCAGTGCTTTTTTTTTGCCGCTGTGGGAAGGATATTGGCAGGATCGTAAAGGTCTCCATCCCCTGCCAAGCCAGTGGCGGTGATTTGGGCAAATCTTCATATTTGCCAGCTTTTCGTCCGTACTGTTAAACATTCCAGCTCTTGAAAGAATAAGCTGGACTTCTGAAAGATTCGATTTGGATAGATGCACTGCATGTAGATGATTTGTAACATCCTCCCGACATTGTGTCAGTGGAACTGGTTCTGATTTTCCGTTTTGCTCACCACAGCCGGGTGATACTCCAGCAAAAGAACAAAGTATTTCCATTGCGTGTGAAGAAAATAAAACAAGTTTGCATATTCTAATGTTGTTTTGAAGCTTTGAAAGTCTGATTGGTCAGCGGATTCTCAACTGGTTAGAAAAAACAAATTGTTTTGTTAGTTGTTCAGGACGTTGCAAATGGAAAGAGATTTAAGAACCTGATTTGCGCAGAATTCAGTCTAATGTCTGATCTGATGAGAAATCGAAGCCGACAAGAGACGGTATCAGTGAAAAATTAAATGATAGACCAAATCGCGTGACACGGCTGCAACTCGCCAGGGCTTTTAGTTTCAGTGACTCGTCCTATCATGGTCCCAGGCAATGTACTCGCAGAATCGAAAGTTACTGTTGGATACCATTCGCAGTTCAAACGAAACTACCAAACAGATGGAAAAGAGGAGGATCCAAACCACTTTACGTTCATTTTTCGTGACAATTACCGCAAGAACAATCGTAGGGCGGAGCGTGTGACATATTGCAAAATCGCAGTTTCAGATGAGTTTGAACTTGAAAATATTTGCAGTATCTCGGTATAACTACAAATATTTTTCCATAGACTTCCAGAGTAACGTATAGATTTGTAGGAAATATGCATAGGTTGTTCGAATCTGGTGCCCGAATGAAGAAAATTGACAAGTTTTGAGCGTACTAAAATCGTTTTATCTGTAAAGTCGAAAGTCGCTTGATTTGAAGAACGATTTTCTTCTCAAAATGGTTATAAATATTAAATGGACTGTATGAATCATTAGAATCAATCCATTTTAGTACGTTTTTGCAGAATTATGAAATTTGGTGGCGCGGGAAGTGAATATTGGCTGATTTACGTCTGTGACAAAGCGTCTGAGCAAGCATTTCGACCGTTCGACCTTCTCGGGCTTGTAAAATTCCTTTTAAAAGGAAAAAGAAAAAAAGAAATGCAGTCCAGTTATTGGGATAGAATACTTAACCTGTGTGCAAAGTGTGAGAGAAATCAAAATTTGAACCCAAAGTCGAGTGGTCGGTTCTTGGGCGGACAGCCTCTTAAGTCTCTTAAGCTTGGCGGGCTGTCAACTATCCTTGTTACAGTTGAATCGATCAAGAGACCCGGATTACGCCTAAGTAAACCATCTCGTTCCAGCGACTCAGGCATGTGTGCACCGCCGCTCGTTACGCCGCTTCAGTAACAGACCATTGCTATAAAACAGAACGTTTTTAGGGCGCATCATATATTGATTTTTCCACGAGAAATGTCAGATCGACGTTCGGGGGTGAAGCAGGCAACCCGCTTCAACCAGACGGATACAGGGGGTTGATAGGTCGACAGTTCGAGCGCTCAGTCGTCTGTTAACCAACTTTATTATAGCGTAAATCAAATGTCAGCGGTGAAAACAGAGTATCGTAGAGAATATCCTAGAGGTTCGAACTGAAAATAAGTAAGAAATCCTATCTTAGCGAGATAAACAACCAAAAATATACTGCTAACTGACGACACTGCGATAGCAGTAAATGACATACATATAGCGAGCTAACTTCGGAATGTAAAATAAATCATATTAATGCTGAAAGATACTCTAATCATGAACTAAATCAAAGATAAATGAATAAAAGAAACTTACTTTGGTCGATGACTCGGAAGAAAGTAGACGACGTGGTTATCAGTAGCCGCAAATTGTAGCCGCAGCGACAGAAAATTAATGCACGCCCGAATTTGTGAAATTTGGTTGATCGATTACCTATTAAATTATTTTTGAAATCAATTATTAACTTGAATGTTTCAAACTTACAGGGGGTGGGTGGGGGAGGGTTGGAGTTGTGACGTTTCTGTAAATATCGATAATTTGGCCAAATAAAAAAAATTATTAGTTTCTCGTCCGGATTCGCCAAGAAAAGGAGGCAGGAGGTTCTTTTTATTTTTTATTTTCGTAATTTTTTTTATTTTGCTCAAAACAGCTTTGATTCTCAATTTAATACCTAAAATTGGGGTAATCTCCTTGAATGGTAGCAATTATCAGTTCAGTGAATGTATTTGGCTTCAAACTACTATGAATCTATGCAAACAAAGTTGTTCTCTTTCCAAATTTTGTATATATTAAATATGGAAAATTGTCATGTCGATATACACTTGTATGATAATAGTATCATTAAAACCTTCAAAAAGAATACAGCTAGATATGAAAGTGCAGCTTGTGAAGCACTCAGATGTGCAGGGTGGTATTCATCAAACCAACAACAGTTAGAAAGTCTATATATAGAGAGAAATTCCATACAAACTGCAGCATCATTGTTGCATTAAACGTCCACGAGCCATTTGTATATATGCAAAATCTAATTAAGAATAATGAGAATAATAATAAGAATTTGAAGCGTTTATAACTAATCTTCTTCGGCAACTAGTTCAGCTTGCTTGCCGAATGCTCTGGTGTTCCTCTGTTTGGCAACTTTGCCCTCTGCGCAGCATCATCACATATTGGGTAGTAACCATCAGCCTCCCTCAAGCCTTCCTCCTTACCACAATACAAGCATTGTGGGTCGGTGAAGACCACATAATAGGGGGCTTCAATTGGTGAGCAGCAGGTCAATTTGTCATTCACAAACACAAGGTCAAATATGCCTTCTTCTCCACGATCTTCCATGTCTTGGAAGCAACACCCACAGGAATAGGAGAGCAGCTCAAGTTCCTTTTCTAGCCGTTGCTTCTATTCCTTTTTGAGCATTCGTGCAGAGTAGCATACACGTCACTTGTGGCACTCCCACACTATGTGGAAGAATTTATAAAAAACAAAATGGATTATATGCTTTCTCTTACTTTAGCTAAAAAATCAAACATTTATAATAAACCTTTAATTAAGATTTTTTTTTCGAAACACATATAATGCATTGTGTCAATGTTTTCAGGGAGGGATCCAGGATATTTGAAAGCGAGGGGTACACTAAGGTCCTGATTACAGAACACACGCAAAAGTAAGTTTAAACTTGTAACTTTGGCAACAAAAAGAGGGGGGGAAGATTTGAAATTAATTTTCTTTTGTAGTAAAGTTTGGATTTTATATGTTATAGTCAAGTTGGCTTACCTGCACAACAGTTTTTGCATTATTGGCCTTGTGGGAGGATGGAGAAAATGGCATGCTGTGGGCTCGTTGCTGCTTTTTGTAGCTCAGAAGGAACGTGCATTTCTTTGGCCGATACATTTTGCCCATACAGATCCTAAAAATTGAAATATCAAAATATTCTGTTAAGCTCTTCTATATAACTATTTCAATCGTATATATTATATAAAACTCTGCAACCTAACCTATCACTTGTAGACATCTATATTGAACAAAAGATTTTTTTGAGTGTGTCAGTGTTTTGGCAAATGGATATGGGAAATGATGTTAACTACACATAGTAGTAAGTAAAGTAACATTGAGTAAACATTTGAGCTTCCACGATTTAAGACGACACGGATCTTCTTTGGTTTTTGGGATGATACACGCCATGGTGTGGAACATACCAGACACTGCGCTTGTCTTGCGTTTCAGGTTCAACTCTGCTTTCTCAGTTACATTGTACCTTATACATAAAGCCAATGTAGTCGTCTCGGTACTTCTCGTTACCCTTCGAATCAAATTTTCTTTTCAATTGATTTAGATGGCGCAATGCCGAGGACCGGTTCTTGGGTAGTTCAACAGAACTATCTTTCAAAGGCAGCGAAAGTTCATAGTGGTGGTCTTCACACTTGTGAATTATTTGTCGACTATCAAGATAAATCTTTTGTCATCTTTCGATAAGCCTTGGCGTTCGGAGTGCTCGCGCTCGGCGATCCCATTTCAAGCATTTTTACGCTACTAGACGCGTTGATTATTTATTACGTGGGACTGTTTGAGGCGAAGGCAAGAGTTTTTGCTTCTTGAAAGACTTCGCACGTCACGTTTCGATTGCATGATGATGGAGTTAGCGATTCAGCATCTTCATTGAGGGGACTCCTTGAGACGCCTACTGGCCCCACTATAGACAAACATAGTATAGTACGGCCTGTGTAGGGATCCTCTCCTTTCCCCAGAATCACTTCTTTGGGCTTCAATGCTTTTAGGCAGTTACAGTCAATCAAAAGGGCAATGTCCAAGTTTTCGTCGAGTCACGATATTTTTTCTTTAATTCGCTGGAGGTGTGGCCATTGTGGAATCTGATCCCTTCTAGATGGTATACTCTCCTTTGCGTATGCCCTTGGGAAGGTAACGTTAGCGCGTCTGTTAGGGCGCTCCGCTACCAGGCCGTTGATTCTGGTTACGGATATCACTTGGCTGCCATGGATCGTGCTCAAATTCAAATTCGTCTCAACTCCTGTAACGCCAAGCTCCTTTAATATCTTACTTGTCGAGAATGTCGTATCGCGCGCGTCATCCAGGCGTGCGTAAGTTCTAACTTCACGGCCTGGACTGTCCTTATGATACATGACTACTGCCAGTATTGGGCTAGTTGTGGTACTCGCTGCGCTTGTCAAGCTGTTTACTATACCTGTGGCCTTTGATTGCGCGGATTTGGCGGCGGGTGTCGTTTCAGGGTCTGCTGAGGCTGCGAATCGTGTTGTTGTAGTTTTAGTTTCACCGTCGCTCCATGCGACGAGTCTGTGGTGTCGCTTACCACACTCGGCAAAACTGGATTTTGACATGCAGTTGGATATAAAGCTGTTGACTCCAGTACATATTTTTATTACCCAATCAACTTCATTTAGTGGCCTACAACAGAATTTCCGAAAGTTCCGTGCAATTGCATGTTTACTTCCGATTTTATCGGTGCCAAAGATTATGAGTTTAACTGGCTCTGTCGGCTTTCATCGAAGTTGTTATGCAGTTGGAGCTTGGTCCAAACATGGTTACATCTCACTATGTATTCCAGGACACGACCCGCCGATTAATATCACCATTTACAACGATGTTTCTGTTAATCCAGGACCACAGTCTTCGATATTGGATTATGAACCCGATCAGTCTGATACAGGTATCAACCATCACTTGAAATTCAAATCTTGCAGGTCAACAAGTAATTCTGACACTCATTTGCATATTACTGAGCAGTTTTGCTATTCCCGTAAACAACTCTTGGAACTTAACCAATGATCGTCCTTTGTAACAAAGGAATGATTGTTTGTACAGCTTGTCCACCCATGGCCAAACATAATCCAGTATAAAATCATAACCATTGGATAACTCAAAATGATTGTGTCTTTTCTTACATTTACATCAGCCACTGTATACTGTATGAGCTCATCAGGGCATTTGCATATTGTTTTCAACCTGGCTCAAGTAAAAACTGCCTGAAGAGTACTGCCTGTTTCTTTATCCTTTCAATTTTTTTTTTTGCTAGAGCAAGCTCTGTTTTCTTGGAAGTCGGAACATCATTTGATATCATTTATTTTAATTGGAAAATTACACTCGAAAACAATCACCATCAGGTGCAACAGCTATTTTTGTAAAGTTGTAGTTGCAAAGAAGTTCCTCAAGCTTAGTATTTTACATAAGAGGCCGTTAAAAAGTAGTTTTCCAAGTTGTTTTTATTCCACCCATTAGAAACTATAGGGTCATTCCATGTGAAATCAAACAATGGTCCACGAGGTTGTGTCTCAGATTTTCTTCATTTTTGCACCAATTGTTTCTTATACATTGGAATATAAAAAGCTGAAGTTTGAGTTCCATACTCCTCATACTTTCTGAGATATCAACACTCTTCGGTGGGGGGTAGGGTCCGAATTATGCTCAATATGGCTTCCGTTTGATTTTTTCTCATTTTTTGGACCCAATTATCTCAGGAAATAATAAATCCTGGGGATTAATAATTTCTGTTCTGTGAGACAGGTGCATAGACATCTCAGATAAATCATTACATCAGTGTTTAATAGGTTTTGCTGAACTTGCAGAACCTTGTAAGACTCAAAATCATTTCATGTACAAAGCAATAACGACCAGCATTGAGGGCAAGAAACATATAGCTAAAATTATTGTACCCTTTCAATTTTTTTCTTTAGTAATTTTTCCTGATGGACTTTTAAATTCCTGAATACCATGTCAAACAAGAGAATGGTTGTGTCACAAACGTCTGCTAAAAATATAAAAATTCCACTTATGTGCCAAGTTTGGCGATCTGTTCATACTTCCTTCATGGTGAACTTATCCCCTTTACAAAATGGCCAATGGACCTCCTGCGGAGTATGTGCTTTTTATGTTTTTTAAACTTTTCAAGAAACTATTAAAAAGGAAGACATTCAGTGTAGTCCACCATTTATGTTGATTGGACGAACAAGTGTACATTTCAACATGTTAACAAAACTTTATATAGAGTGCAAATACTTAAATCTAAACAGTACTAAATCATGCAAATTATTTTGTTTTGTAATGATCAGTTAGTGCTATTTTGCACTACTTAGTAATATTTCATATTTTATAAAGTGTTTGCACTCTAGTCCAAATAAGTGATTTGTTTCTGGGTTTTTTTGGCTAGAAATAATTTCAACTGATGTGTCTCTTGTGATAAACTGATATAACTGTAACATATATAAACTCAATATTTTTGATTAATTATTTAAAATGAGGCATTATTCTTGATGGAGAATTCTATTTCAAATATTTTTTATTATTTTATATCACTAACTTCTTACATATTGTCTAGAAATAATTTCAATTGAAGTCTCTCTTTTGTGAAAAACTGATAATAATATAACTTTAACAAACATTTTATAGTTTTGATTATTCTTTATCAAAAACTTCTTACATATTGTAATAACAAATAAAAATTTATAAATCCTGATAGTGTGGGGTTTCCTGTGAGTTGTCAAGTACAGAGTCTCTATTGTAACTTGCATTAGTCATAGGTGTTGATGCTTGATAGTGGTGACTGGGATAGTATTGCTGTGGTAAAATGTGCTGTTGAGGATTACCATTATAGTGCATTTGACCATAGTGTGGTGGAGGTGGGTGAGGGTTTGCCATGGCGGTGGCTAACATTTGCATGCCTTGTGCAATGCCATTTCCCAGGGATGTCAAACAGTTTGTCATTTTAGATATTGCATCATCAAGGGTTTTGTTTGATTTTTCAAATGCAATAAATATAAAATTAATTTATTACATTTATTATAATCTACATAAGTGAATTTTGCATTGTTAAACCAGGGTTCACACTGAAAATGCGGACTCTTCCATGAAAAATCTCCCAAACTCGCCATATGATGTATTGCTGAATTCTCCTAAACTGTCTATAGTTTCCTTGTAAACAGGTTGGGAGAATTCTGTTTTTCATCTTAGATAAATTGGTGGGTACGATCAATTGCTTTTATTCTCATTACCAAACAACCTATTTCGTGTGGATAATTTAAGGATAATTTACACACTGATAAACGGCGTGGACTGAAAGGGTTAATGATAAAATGTATTCCTATTATTAGCACTCTGCTTTTGACTGTACATGTTTTCCCCTAATAATCCTTTAAACATAACATATAAAACCAGTCTAAACTTGTAGACATAGAATCAGTGCATTCGTTATTGAAATTTGCTTCTGTTGCATTTGAACATTTTAACCTTCAGAAATTTCAGGTTGATCCTCCTGTTCATCGCCACTGTTTAATGAAATCGTACCTTAATCAATACCAAAAGATAACGACGTTGTAGATGGTGATCCACCCCATATATCTGTTAGTAGGTCGTAGTTGTCTTGCACAATTTTACCACTGCCGCTTCTTGTGCCTTTGTTCACGGCGTTGCGATAGTCCTGTTGGACGCTTTTTATTTTTTCTTTGATTCTTTGATACCCACTTCGTATCTTTGCTTTTTGGGCTTCTAATTCTTTTCGGTATTCTTCGTACTCGCTGGCATCCATGTCTTTTATATCTTTGCCGGGTTCTGAGACACTTTCTGGGCCAAAACCTTCAGGAAAGTCAATGGCCATGCAGCGGCGTACTTCTGTATACAAGCTTGCTAGGTCGGCTTCAAAGTCGATTGCTTTGTACTCGCACTGCGTTTTGAATTCTTTCACGTACTTTAAAAGCACCTCGGCAACTTCGGGTGACCAGGCAAACTGCTTAGGTTTTTTTGGTGCTACTGGATCGCTTGTAGGCTTAGCTTTTCTTTTGGCGGTCTTCTGACTGTTTTTGTTTGGACGCCAGCTCGTCGAAGGCGTCGAAGAAATCGGATGCGCTGAGGCTTGATCTGTACTTGGGACGTCCGTAGACACATTACAATCTTCTACATTATTCTCATCACTTTGATGCCCATTTGCGATAACTTCTGCTTGATATCTTCGGAAATATTCGCCAGGTCGATAGCATGAGACGCCATGTTTATGGTTTTGCTTTGCAAAAGTACTTCAAACAGGCCTTGACGAAGTAAAGGATAACTGGAACACTCATTATATAAGAAAATCCAGATTTAACACATTCAGTTGTAGACCAGATGTTTTGTATACTATACCAGATGTCCATGGTGGTATCAGCGGTCTTATTGTGCCTGTACAGAATGCCCATTTAAATTATGCTTACTCTTACCTTGTGGAAGTCACTGATGATCATTCAGGGTACCATGAATACTTTCAATATGTCATAGATGAATCACAAGAATCTTGACAAAACAATCACGAATGTGGCTGTAAATGGAATGTGAGTAAATGTTCCATTTCACTATTTTTTACTTTTTATTTTTACTATTTTTTACCTTTTATTTTATTTTATATTTTTTATCATTGCGTGTCAATTTATTAAGACAAAAAACACAAACTGACCTTTTGTTAGATTTTTAGCTTTAAAATAGATCACAGTTTCTTATTACTATTTGTGGCCCATGAGATGGCTGTTGGAAAGTGATTTTCATGAGAGATGTAAACTAATATCAAACATTTGATGAAAGTAGTGAAGTGTACTGATAACTAAAGAAAATCACAGTTACGGTAGTCAATGCATTGTCAATGACTAGAGTGCTTTCAGTAAAAGCATGAAAAATCAGTCATACGTAATTTCTTGTACTATGGTATGCTAATTATATTGTTGTCTATTGTTTAACGAACACTACTTTGCACAATCTAGTCGTTACCATTTCACGTTTTTACTGAATGCACTCTATTAAATTGGTTGTGATGTTTAACATTTTGAACCCATTTCAGGGAAAAGATTGTAAAAGTCATTCTATCGCAATAAAGCTTACTTATACAATGCAAACTAGCTCACTTATTTCCATGAAACAAAAAAAACTCTTGTATTTTGTATCTTTTGTACCATTTATTATCTATTCACCATAATCAGTGAATGTACAACAGTAAAATAATCGATGATACAACAATAAAATTATCAACAACGTTAACTCATTTTGTAACTAATAAAATAATATAGAACAGGAACAATGTGTATGTAAATGTTCAGAACTATTCAAAAAGGCTGAATCTGAAAAAAACATTTGATTATACAAAATATAATCTGTACAATAAAGTGATCAAATAGTGAATCCATATTTGTAGTTTATGACTGCAGAACAGGAACGATAAATTTAAAAATACAAGATCAAAATTAAAAAAGTGTGATGATCTATGCATCCATTGTTGAAAATATGACTTCCGCAGTCTCTTCAGTGGACTTTTTTTAATGGACGATATACAGAATCATC
>JAOBYF010186658.1:0-10539 GCA_025403605.1 Parazoanthus darwini | reverse complement strand
ATTTTTAAAAAATTAAAAGCCTTTGGACCAATTTGTGTGTAATGTTGGCTGATATTAAAATTGGTTTGATTTACCTGAAACTTTTCATCCAGAATAATCTACATTCCATCAAACATTGTTACGTGTTAGGGTAGATACTCCATGTGGAAATGCCATGGATGCACCCTCGTATAAATTAGTTATAGTTAAAAATATTTACAGACCATCATTAAATCTTGAAAAGGTTGGAAGGGAGGTGAATTGGTGTAATGAACATGCTTGATGTCTGGTAGCGTCAGGTACATTGACCTGAAATGTTTAATTTAACTCCCATAGCTAAAGCATATTTTCCAATCTATGACTATGAGTAGACGAGTGCAACGTATGAATATTCTAGGGGAGATTTATCGCCTTCACCACTGGTGATAGTCATACTGGGTGACGTCAGACGTCGTGGGTTCTTACACCCAAATCTGTGACCTCATTACCAGACACTAGTTAGTGCTGAGCTACACTGCATTAAACCTTCTTAATGTCCCAAACTGTATACCCAGAGTATAAACGTGGGAATCGGTATCCTGCTGAAGAGAACGTCAAGATGTCTGGTGACCTCGGGTCACGAATACTTTGTTTACAGCGGAGTATATTCACTTGTATTAACATTTTAAACCCACGTTCAAATTTACCTTTTTTTGGTTCCTTTATATCTGGACACCTTCCTTTTGTTCAGTAACGGAATATTATATTACATTTACAATACGAAAGGACGACACTGAAAATGGAATAGCATCCGATCCTTTGCTCCCAGCCTCTTTGGGTCAAGAAACAGAGGGGTCTGGGACCAAAAACTATAACTTTTTTGAAGCGCTTGGCCGGTCATTTGAATTGCGTGCTATCTTTTTTTCGATCACGGACTCAATTTCAATGGTACAAAATGGTCAGGCCCGTAGGCAGGATTTTTGTTGGGATGGTGCGAATTTTGTAAACTTGGACTTTTGAAAGCCAAATTTATGGGACCAACACACTTATGGCCGTTTTTTTAAGTCGTTTCAATTTTTGGTAGCATAAACCTATTTGGGCTTCTTCATCGTCTTATTAAACCTCCAAATGCGGACCTTTTTGGGTCCGTGGGGGGGTGCGTACGCACCCCGCGCACCCCCCTGCCTACGGGCCTGAAAATAGCTGTTCACTTTGAATACCGCAGGATCTTTGTGGTTGCACTAGTCCCTCTATACTTTGGCATCTTGCAATAGTACCGCTACTTAAAAAAAATCAAAAATGAATTAACTTGTAATACCTGTCGCAATTCGTAAAACACTTGTCGGCATTTGTTGGAATAAATTGGCACTCATAACCATCGAAAAAGACAGGCTGGGAATCTTTGGTTAGTCACGTGACTTAAACGTCATCATACAGGACATTATATTGTTACCCATCGATATAACATGTCGACAAAAGTTGGTTACCATGACACTTTAAAATGTATTACTAAGATGGAAATATATATAAAATTAAGTTGTTCTGAAAGTTTATTACAAGTTACGACAGCTCGTCACTGTGTTGCAAATTGTGCCAATATGTTTTAAAATAAGAAGTGCGACAGGTATGTTGTTGCAAACTACGACAAGTTTTATTAATATTATGACAGGTATTACAAATTGCGACGTTACTACTACTACTGCTACTATACTACTACTACTGCTACTACTACTACTACTACTGCTACTACTACTACTACTACTGCTACTACTACTACTGCTACTACTACTACTACTACCACTACTGCTACTTCTACTACTACTACTACTACTAATAATAATAATAAGAAGAAGAAGAACAATAATGATCTTCATAAGATAAGTATACATATCCTATGTTACAGCGTACAACTTTACTTTTAATTAACTATAAACGAAAAACTAATTGTGACTGCCAACCACCACTCTTGTTGTTAAAACTTGGAGTTGTCGCTGAGAAAAACTTATACTAGTACACTAGTATGTTTGGCGGTCGGTGCTGCTACATTCGTCAGTTAAAATGATAAGGCGTCCTCTGCAGTAATATGATATCATAAAATTTGTTAAAAAGGCGCCAAAAATGTTTAAAATAGCACCCTCTCGTGTGTCTTAACAAGTCTTTGTACATACGTTGACAGGTAGTGAGAGGTCCGGACCACTGGCCGTCTGATTGACAGGTTCTGACCGCTGACCCTACAAGCTTGTAACCTGCATTGCAGCTCAGCCTCACAATGGAGTTAACGGTGGAACCGCCGCTGGACGGAGTTCGCTTTCCATTAGCAGGCGCGCTGAGGCTGGAGCACGAGATACCTGCAGATACAAGAATTAGCTTAGACTTCGTTTAAACTTCTGTTACTGACAAACGAATGGTTTAAAAACAATTGACGATCCTATCTTAATTATACAAACACAAGATTGTAGAGATTAGACTGGATCCAAATTTACTGACGTCACCAGTGGACATGCTGGTGCGATCGCCCAACCTGAAACTCGAGTGTGACTATGTTTTTGACTGGTTTTGTGGGTGATCTAGTTGTTTCATTTAGCGTTTGTTTGCCTCCTAGTCGGCGGCAGCTCATTGATAACACACAGAGGTAACCTAGAGGATTACTACAAAATTTAAAACCAGTATTTATAAGTTTTACCGTCTTTCACCTCCATAAGCAATATATAAGACCTCACCTTGGCTTTGTTTGTTTGCAGGGCCTATTTAACCTTACAAAACGGCGGTAAATGGGTGAAAATTGGAATGGCCTGAGCAAAAAAGAAAAAACGAAGATTAGATTCTACCGACCTCGACACCTTTTGCCATCGGAGTCCAAGATATACCCGTTGTTACACTCACACCTAAATCCACCGAGGGTGTTAACGCACTTCTGCTCACACGGCCCAAGACCTTGATTGCTGGAGCACTCGTTGCGATCTAAAGATTCAACCAATTACAAGACATTACATTTCTGGGATTAAGTTTAATCAAAATTATGCAAAATCCAAAGGAGACCAGGCAACGGGCGAGGAATTGACAAGAGTCATAGAAAAATTGGGATGGGGCACGATGTTTTGGTGAAATCTAGTGAAAAGCTCCTCGTCATCAAGGGAATAAATCAAACCGAGAGATATAACTAGTGTTATAACTACTTTGTTTTTCATGGATTTTAATCTAAGTGTTTAGAAGGAAACAAATGACTTTGATATGATAGAGACCCACCGACTTGTTGTAATCTTCAAACTGCTCAAGTAAGTCTCGAAACTTTGCCTAAAACTTCGCCAGAAGGAAACAAATGACTTTGATATGATAGAGACCCACCGACTTGTTGCAATCTTCAAACTACTCAAGTAAGTCTCGAAGCTTTGCCTAAAACTTCGCCAAAATCTTGAAAATTTTAACAAAGATCTTGTGAGTACAGTTCTGACATTACTTGCGTTGACTGTGACTTGACGAAACCAAAACATACACGGAGCGCAATGGATGCCGGTCATCCGATCTAGCTCCGAAAAAGAAGCAAATCTTACATAAAACTTTGCCCATTTATCGACAAATTATTAGAACTCCAAAAATAAAAAACCAAAAAGGGGGGGTGCCAATATTCTTTAAGGACCCACAAGAAGCCAAACAATGTCCTCTTGTGAGGGAATGGACCCAGTTTAGAAATCTAGTGTTGACCTACCCACACAGGATCGCCCGTCCGCCCCCAGGTCGTAGCCAGCGCGACACATGCACCTGTAGCTTCCAATCGAGTTGTGACAGCTGTGTTGACAGTTTCCGCGATTCACGCTGCACTCGTTGATGTCTGGAAAGAGACATAACTAAGTTAACACTGTTTGCGTGACGTCTTAAAGGGCTGAAGGATGGTAACTTACCGGCGCATGTTCCGTCGGACTGTGGGAAGTACCCTGGGGCACACTCGCACCGGTAACCTCCAACAGTGTTAACGCACGATTGGCTGCACTTCTTTTGGTCACATTCGTTAACATCTAGAAATTATAAAAACATAAATGAATGACTCAAATTATTTCATTACAAAATGTTTGCTCTTTGGTTTTCTAGTTTATAGACACGGATCTTAAAATACAACGCGGAAAAACAAAAGAAAACAACGACGTTTGGATAGTCCCATTTCAGCGTTCTCGGAAGCTATTTTTCAGGCATTTTACAAACTTACGAGAATAGTTTTGCTGCATTCTATGAAATTATAAGTCTCTGTCGTTAAATTGAGCTAAGGTACTTCTTTAGAATGCACGATGGGAGTAGTAGTAATTTAACAGGAAACATAATTAATTTTTATCAAAAATTACGGAGAACTGTTAGAAAATAAAATATTACGAAAAGAGTGTAAAGAAGCGCGAGGGTATCGGTATAGAGGAAAATAGAGTTGCTAGAAATATGTTATAAATTTATTAAGACATTTGTGGCGACTCTGGGTCCCTTACGAGGCTTGTCTCCAAAATAGGGGAAGAGGTGACAATCCACAACACCGGCATTAACCTACTCCTATGTGTGTGTGGGTTCTTTTAAGTCCCCCGATAGGATGTCTAGAGACTAGACCAACGACTTATAAACGTCCCTGTCCACGGACGGTGTGGCAAAAGAAAGTCGCCCAAAGTTCAACCCTCGACCTGGCCGGCGACTGAACCCGGGACCTTCTAGTTGGCAGTCAGAGATCTTACCAACTGTGCCAACCTCGCTCAACCTCGCTCGCTCAAGACTTCAAAGCGCCAATGCTTTGGTCGAAAAAACATTGGGGGAGGGGTCATTTTGAACCCACCCCTTTGGCTGCTTAAGGGTTAATATACTGTTATTTACATTTTAGGTTTTTGTCGGAATGGGCCATTTGAAACGAGGAACCGCTTCAAGAGTTCGGGCACTGTCTGTACTGTTGGCCCTCGTCTGTACTCTTTTTGTGTCAATAACAATTTTGATGCTGATGTGGTATTTGAAGAACCGGTAAGTATAAATCCATCCGTTTGTTTTGTCTCTCTTTTCAGTTTTAAAATACTTGTCATTTTTGTTTTCATTTTTGTCATTCTTGAACTTAAATAACGATAAAAATGAAAGAGGGAGAAAAGTTTCCATTGTTTCTTAATCTTTTGCGAACAAAACGTGTGAACAAAATGTCTTAAATACCTGTCTCATTTTTACATATTACGGTACTTTGCTTTGGTCACTTGGCTGTGTGCGACGTAAATTGTTGTTTATATTGTGAGCAACTCAGGAAAATCAATAAATAGTAATTCCTGCTTATCTGCTGCTTGGAAAGTTACTATTCAAATCCCGTCTCATACTTTTTCCGAGTCTGATGTCACTTGTACAATGTCATTTCGTTGAACGTTTTCGGATACATTTAGAAGTTTCTTAATACTTTTCAAATAAACAGTTGCAAGTTCGTTTTTTGCATGCAAGTATACATGTATTTATTGCAAAATGTTTGTTCAAACAATCGAATAACCCTTCATAGATTTTGTAAGAGCATTGCCATACATACAATTTGATACAACGGTCGTTCTTTGAAAGAAAAACAAGTGTGCGTGGTATATTTCTGTAGTAGCTTTATTTTTCTTTTTGTCCAAGAACACAAATAATCTAAGTTTTTCATTAAAAAAAACGATTTTTCTTTTACTTTAAAAAAGGAACTCAATTATCGCCATACGTTTTTTAACATACTCGGCTTTAAGACAGTATAGTTAAAAACATTTTTGAAACATTTACAGTCAAAGGTCAACGATGGACGAAGAAGCCTCTTTCGGTCTTTCCAGTGCGTCGAAACAAAAGAGAACCAAACAGGTATTTACGCATAAACGTATTTGAAATACCGTTCACAAGCAAAAAGTCCAGTATTATATTTTATGTTTTAAGTTCTCAAATTAGACATGTAAGACGTATAGGCCATATTCTCGGTTTAACTGTCATCTCATCGTCTCATCCACTGCATACATCACATCGCAGCAATACTCTTGTTTTATTTCGTGAAAATTACATTCGCACTTTTTTCCCTGGGATAGTGGGGGAGGAAATGTGGGGTATTCAAGACAATTAGAAAGAAAATTGAAACCTACGATGTGATTTTTCATACCAAATTGGGCAACCTTTCGTGTGTTACAATCTCTATAGTTCTCCATCGTTCTCTAGAGTGATTTTTCCAAAGTTTTGTTACATTTTCAGTACCATTACAAAAGATCTCGATCGGTAAAATTTTTGAGGTAAGCTTTTTGGTACAATTTTCATATTTGGTTGGTGTTTCCACTATAGCTAGACAATAGAACGAAAATAAACATAAACACGCTGGTGAGGTTCTTTGGCATTATAATTGCTGTCTCTGTCTTAAGTTGTGCATAGTTGTGCATTTTGTAAAATCATTACATCACATCGCATAATTACCCTTGTTTTATTTCGTTAGATTCTATCTGCTAAATATTTGTACAGTTAAGGTCCCAACGCAAACATTGAAGATAAATTCCATTCTTTAGTGAGTTGTTTTTGTGTGTGAAAAATTTAAAAACATTACAAGGAGTTGGTATGTTCATTCGGGACTGGTCGTTCAGTTGGATTATCAATAATGCTTGAAGAAAGAAAATATTTTTTCGATAATAAAGTTCCTCAGAAAAAATGTTTTTAAAATGTTTGCGACGATTTAGTATAAAAACAATTGATAATAACAGTTCGACTGATTACCCAAAAGATGATGACAGTTTTGCACTAGTTGATTATATGTGACTCTATCAAAAAAGTATTTGTTTTATCGCAAAAACTGTTACAGGGGTATATTTTTAGCTTCAATAACAAACTATAGAGTTACCGACTTTGTACCTAATTTTTTGCAGCGAAGAAAAAGACCACCTTCAAAACAAAAGAGCTTGAATCGTGTGGCAGTTGGTAACGAGAAGGGCGCACCTCACGGGGACCACGAACGCCTTCGGGAGATGGACAGAAAAGGGCGAGAGAACAGAAAGGTCATTGCCACACTCAGCTCCAAAAACATTTCCGGCAAGCGCCGAAAATCACTGGCAGACGAAATCAGTTTCGCACAAAGTGTGATTGTGAAGAGTGACCAGGAACGGGAAATGAACTATGTCAACAGTGTGACCAGAAAAATCATACGTGATGGCTCTGGACAGCGAAAACAGTCCTTTGCAGAGGAGATTGTTTTTGCCAAAAACGTGATCATAGCTTGAAACAGGTGAATTATTTTATTTTCTTAATGATATTTGATCGGTTTTTACCGCAACTGACATTTGTTTCAGTTCCCGCTGCATGTTTCTACTTTTCACACAATAACCCTTTTGTTAAAAAGTTACTAGTTTGAACATATTTTAGTTGAAATAGACCTAGAAAATGATTACTTTACGTTTCAGCACCGCATGAATCTTTTAGAATGCAACAAACATGACTTTGGTGAAGTGACTTGTGTTAGTGTGTATTTGAAACTCATTGGGGCTTAACTACCAATAATTCAACAACGTTGACCTGACATGCTTTGAAAATTTATACAAATGAACTAGAGCAATAGAGATTTGCGCAGTTGCTTAAACATTATGTGTTGTGTGTGCTTTTTGACTGTCTTGGTTACATACTATACAACACTGACCACTTGTAGTATACACTACTTTGATAGTTTGCTCCAGTGACTATAAACAATCCGATTCGCAATAAATTAATACCCCGCTATTTAAACACTGATTTCCCCGCAATCCCTGAGTTTGCTCTGACGAACTGGGTTAACGCTCGACAAGTCAGCTTTACACCAAACCTTACGCCGAAAAATATACCATATCAGCCTTTGTTGATCAAAACCCATATTTTTCAGTCGAGGTCAAGTTCCAAGTTCCCATACAAAGTTTTTGTTCATGGCCACTGGGGGCGAATTATAAAAGTGATCTATGCCTGGGCTACTGTGAATAGTTCTTTATCTGCGTTTCTTAGTTAACGCCCAGAGTTTTGTGTGGTTGTGTGAAAGCATGTTAACGTAACTTTTTTCTTTTTTTTAGGATTCTTTTGGTGCACAACATTAACATCTTTGAGGAAACTGCAAGTGCACAACATTGATAACTACTTATTTTTCTCTATTTTCTTATTTCTGGAATATGGCAAACCTTTCTTTCTATTTTACTGAACTTAAAAGTTGTTCAGTCTTTGTTTCCGTATGGTTAATGTAATTATTTATTGGTTCAGACACTTTTCTCAAATTCAACGAAGATATAAAAGTACGCAGTTTTAATTTGACTGCCTTTCTTGTATAAAAAAAATTGGAATGCAGAACAGGATTATTTATTGGAGAAACCTAAGATACCAAAAAGCATAAAGTCTTATCTTTTTCTGTTTCTTCTTCCATTTTATCAATATGTTTTCAATCTCTTTGACTCAAATTTCTTATACATATTTTACAAGTCGTTCAAGGAAGTAAAACTTTGAAGCAAAACACAATAGCATAATTTCCGTAATGATGGTTCCATTTTTAGCAAACTGCTACTTAATTTGTTTAACACCCAGTTGAGGTACAAGGCGCCTGTACCGCTACTGGGGCTGCAATTGAGGATAGCAGGCGCCGGCTATCTTTAAAAGCAGCGTAAAGATCTGTTAAACAATTACCTTTATTGATTTACATTCAAGTTACTGAAAAAATCATTTAGAGCAACTCGTTTATGTCCGTTAGTTTAAGATCTATAAACTCTGACTGTTTTTAATGCATTGTTTTGCACTCATACATTGAATTTCAATCACTGGACCGAAATTTTGTATTTCACAGTAAAGCATCTGTATTTGATATAGTTCCATTGCGACTATCAGCTAAACTTTTACTTTATATAGCTTACCCGGCTTACTTTTAACTTTTATTAAAACACTTTGAACCTAACTCATGGTGTAAAAGTTGTGATTATGACCCCAACATTGTTAGCGATATAGGAAGCAAATATGAAGGTTATTTTCTAAACTATACAAATAAATAGAATAGAGTTAGAGACATAAGTATTAGTTGTAATAGTAGTGTTTACAACAATAGTATAATGGTACATGGTATTGATAGTAGTTGTAGTAGTAGTAGTAGTAGTAGTAGTAGTAGTAGTAGTAGTAGTAATAGTAGTAATAGTAGTAGTAGTAGTAGTAGTAGTAGTAGTAGTAGTAGTAGTAGTAGTAGTAGTAGCATTAGATGTAACAACAGTCAGCAGTTGTCAAGCATAGCCTTAGTTACTATTAAACTCTTAATTGTGTTAACCGCAACTGGTTTTAAAATATGGAATATTTTAAGATACAAGTAACACCAAAAATATTTACTGACTTATAAAGAAGCAAAATGAATGTTCACGTTATGGGTTTTCATCAATTGGTTTTAAGAACAAGTGACACCAAACACTTGTGACTTCAAGAGATACAAAGTTCTTACAAAACACTTCTACTTTACAACAGATTTAAGATGAATGGTCATGTTATGGGGTTTCATCATGCAATTGCTCAAAAGTTAAAACATATACAAAGAAGCAGGGAACATTTCCACTCTTCAAGACAAACAAATTCAGTGGTCATTTTTTTTGGTTTTTATCAACTATACTGGTTCAAAAGTTTGGGTTTTCATGGTGTTGCAAAACTGTATATCATCAAGACATATCTTTTCTTGCAAGTTCTTTACTTAACACGAATAGTAACAACTCTTGTCAGTACCACATTAGTCACAATTGCAGGGCCCGTAGGCTGGGGGGGGGGGGGTTTCGGGGGTTCGGATGACCCCTCCCCCCTTCCTCGCACACTGTTGAGGTCCAGTCACCCGTCCGGTTTGGTGCCGACTTCGTTGTTTATAATGTGTATAACGTTTTTTTTACTGCTGAATAAAAATGAAATGGATTTGCTGGTCTGTAAACATACAAGTAGAGACCGCCAGTTTGACAGTATATTAAATACAGGTTCGCTGTGTAACTCTCCCGTTTGACAACCAGCCTACGGGCCTGCATTATATTGGGATCTGATCAGATGTGAATCTAATATATATAAATGTCGATTGTCCTGCGGCAAGAAATAGGTAATAGTCGATTCTTCTTACCTCAAAACGACAATCAATACACAAAATAAAACTTCTAGCATAACTGCAACCCAATTCAGTTCTTTTTGATAAACATCAAACTCTAGGTTCTGCATTAGCTGTTTAAACTTAACGTTGGTTGTTGTTGTTATTATTTGAGATCAAAGAAACAGCTTTGAAAAATAGTTCAGTTTTGCCTCTTTTCCTCCTCTTTGTTCTTTACTACAATTTAATAAAATAGCAATTATAGTGAGCTGACGAGAAAATAATTAAAACCATGCACCATGATATTTCAAAAGTTGTTAAAACTATTATCTCTCGGCGACTGCCATTTCTAAATTTCACATATACTAAATGTGAATAAGTACCAAATGTGAATGGCAATTAAAATTAAAAATCTTGTAAAATTTTACTTATATATTTCTACATTGTCTCGGTTCTTGTATTAAATGTGCGCATTTGCACTTACATAAACGTACAGACACGCACTAGCAATCGGTTTCTATATCTCTCTATCTGTCTGACTCTCCGTATCT